>CAJNYU010003209.1:0-139695 GCA_905331475.1 Rotaria socialis | reverse complement strand
TACTTAGCCGTTTTGTAGTTTTAAAAAATCTTTTACACATGAGTTTGTAGAGAATTGAATGCTGAATCTTTTGGGAAAATCTTCAGTTCAAATCAATGAAAAGCAAAAGAGATATTGAGTAAATAATGAGACCACCATTTTTCATGGGCCACCCGCTAATTTAAATTGGATCAATGCAGTAGTTTGCAATCGAACCCTATCCATTCTTAATAGGGAAGTAGTTAGATGTTTTTCATTAAAGAGTATAAGCAAATGCACAGAATGTCTTGAATAAACTCAGAAAGACGAAGTCAGTGGTATCAAATTATTTTCTACTCAAAAAGAAATTTGTTTTCTTTTATAGATAATGTTCGATCAAGGTTTCATGGATGATTTATTTAAGGATTAAGAGTAATATTGTATTTAAATACGATGTGAATATATTTGATGAATTGTTATTATACGAGTTCCGTAAAGTTATACATCCTATTTCAATCTGCGAATTTTGAAATGACTGTCGAACAAAAGAATGATTATTATCGAAAAATATGAGACTTTAATAAAATGAAATAGTTCAAGGTTAAAATTTAAAAGAAAGATTTTGTTCGATTATCTCTATTTTATTAAAAAACAACAATATATTTGGTTAACTTGAACGCCCAATTTGTTTAGATATTTTGAGCTCAACTATAGAGCATTATGTGAAATTCTTTTTGAATTAAAGATGACAAATTGTAATACTCACTCACAGGGGTGCCCCGACCATTCCAACTTTGGGGGGAGGGTGGGGGAGTGTAACACCTAGATGAGGATCAAAGACGTAACTAATCATAATGCCAGGTGTCACAGTATTGGTTATGACAGAATGACAACAATGAAAATTAAATAGTATTGAATATTGGATGAAGATCCAATTGCGTATTCAATGAACAGAAATAGTTGAGAATAAGAAGAATTTCACAAGCAAATAGCTGACACGAGTTCGAACGATTGTAAGCGGCAATCGAGTTAGATTGATTGTAATGAACAATCAAGTTGAAAAGAAAAAGGTAACATGTAATTGATCAAAAAGATGATTCTTTTTGATAGAGAAGAACAAGAAGAATTAGTATATCTTAGTGGAGAGATGTATCAAGAAGCTTCTAAGAAACTAGAAGAGAAAAAAAAGAGTAATTATATATCTCATTTTCTGAGTCTAACCGCGAAAAACGAGAAAGGTGCCAATGTTGAAAATAACAAGCGCGACAATAGGCAACAAGAGAGAACAACACAGAGGAGAAATAAACATATATGATATAACAAACATCAAGACAAGATCAGTGACGTTGCTGTCGTCACAGGGAGTAACTTATAAAGTCCTACTTTCCAAAAATGTTGAGGGGGAATAACTAGTGTTGCCAGATCTTCCACGATGTTGAAAACTCCTGCATTTTCACAATTTTACCTCATTTTTTCTGAACTTTTCCTGATTTTTGGGAGTTTTTCTAGATTTTTTTCGAATTTGTCAGGATTTTTTGGGATTTTTGAGAATTTTGAGATTTGAATTCTGGATTTTTGAGTTCAACATTTGCCAATACTGAAAATAACTTATAAAATCATGCTTAAGATAGTATAAATTTTATTTTGTTAAACACAATGCAAGACAATTTTTCGAACATTGGGGTGGAGGGAATGTTACACCCCCCTCCCCAGCCGGGACACCCCTGCTCACTCGATCTACAAGTGAAATGCTACTATAGAGACAATATTCGCTGTCTGAAGAAAAAATATGACAAAAATCTCATCTATTATGGAAGGAATAATCCAAATTATTCTTTATACACCCTCTTTGAAACTGACATGTTCTTTTTATAGTTGGTTTTTTTTCATATGAAAAATAATTAAATATGAATACTTAAAATGTATTTTGTTATCATCACTAAAAGGACTCAAATTGGATTTATAATCAACTTAGGGTAGTCTGTAGTAAGAAAAAGAACGTCTAATGAATATATCATTCATGTTAAATGGGTGACGAAGATTGAAGTTATCTACTAATGTTCATTTATGAATACAATGCGCTTTTTTTATATTCTGAAATTAAAAGAAAACCTATTAAAAGTAATACATCGATTCAACTGATGAACGTTTGCTTGTGATGGATCATGAAGAATCAAAAAGATATTGTAATCATAAATCGAGATACGGTGGAGTATTTTCAAATAACTTTGCTGAACGTATAATTATCATCAATCAGCCGAATGAAAAATATAGATTACAATAAACTTTGTTCGATTATTTTTGTCATTTGAAATTGAATCTAGTTAAGAAGTTCAATGTCAATAGCTTTTTCAGCACATGAGAACATCCAAGCAAGAGATCCGCGAGTCAGCCAAAAACATGACTCGCCACCGCCTAGTCAGGTTGGCGAGTTGAGCATTGCTGTCTCACCCCGCCTCGCCTCGTATCTATCCTTAAAAAATGACCTTTTTAGGTAGTTTCTCAGTCCCCTACAACAATTACTATCTTTTATTTCTTTATATCTCATTAAACATTGTTAATACATATAAGTTTTTAAAAAAATACAAAATTACAAAAATTAAATGACTGAACGAGATCGAATAGATAAATATATATTTAGAGCAAAATTCTAATTCTAATCTAGCCAGGTCGAAACTAGAATTCAAATACAGACCAGAATTTTTTTCAGGCGGCATTGTAATCTTGATTTTGCCGAGAGAAAATTAAGATTCGACTCGAGATAAATTCATATAGTCATGTGTTTTACTCAAAATTGTAGTGAAATATAAAAAAAATAAAACTTCAGTGTCAGTTATCGTACCGACAGAGACCTGATCGGGTATCATGAGTTGGATGTGAGTATAGACAATTGAAAGGACACCCACACCCTCAAGTTAAGTAAAAAATACGCGTACTTTTACTTGCTATACTTTTACTTGTCCAGTGTCTGGACTCTGATTGATTCAATAAGTAATTTAATCATGCGATGAAACATAAAATGATCTCTTGCTTGAATATGTAAACAACCAATCTTTACTGACATGTTCTTAATAGCGATTTTTACACGAACTGAAAATTAATGAGATGCTGATCGACTTTGTCTATCAAGTGAAAGTGTTTCAGACAAAGTCGGACAGGACAAGCACATAACTATGTGAATCCATCATTGACCAAGCATTAAACCTTTCTATTAACCTTTAATATACAACAAATAAATGATCCAGGAAAATAACGTTTTATTCTAAGAATAACATTTAGAGTTACCCTTCATTGACGAATAAGTAAATTACTTTTTGATGAATATTCTCTGTAATAACGGAATCATCTAAAATTACGATGAACACTTTTATTGGATTATTTGGAAACACGTATCGACAGATTTAAGTGCATAAGCTGCTAATTATTTCGTAAGAACAAGAAATTTCAATTACATTTGCCAAATAATCATTGAATATCTTGTTCGGCTATCTATTTATCCATGAGTAATAATTAGGATAAATAGTAAATAACCATTCTAGTAATGGAATACCAACTAGTTACACACAACTATCGAATTGAATCAACTGAACAATTGAAAATAATGAAACAAGATAATTAAACCCGAATTTCTGTCAAAGATTTCAATATTAAAGTACTTTTACATCTTACATCAAAACTCGAGAAATTTGCCACGTAAATAGCTGTATTATTTATGATAGAATATATTTAGATGTTATTGGATATATATATATATATATATATATATCAAACATGATACTATTTTAATGTCTTCTTTTGTAACCATCTTTACTCACAGTATACAAAAAAGAACTAATAGACAAAGAAATCACCCATGAATTGTTTTCTTTTTCAGTTTACACAAAAGAACAAAAAATAAAATAAACGAAGACAATCATCAAGGCAATAAAAATTTTTTTTTTTGTGTTTCAACTAGAGATCATAAATATAGACCTAATAGAAAAACGTCTAGAATTATATTGCACACTATAGAACGAAAAAAAACGCATTCATCGTTTTATTTTCACAACGCGAGAGATTTTCATCTACATAAGTTGGTTTTGTTTTATCATAATCTACTAATTTGTTCCATTGGTTGTTGATGCTGGTATAATAAGTGTGGATGCAAGCGTAGGTGGAGCAGATGCCGTTGTTTGCTGTTGTTGTTGCTGTTGTTGTTGTTGTTCTTGGTGCTGTTGTTGGTGCTGTTGTTGCTCTTGTTGTTGTTCTTGTTTTTTTAAACAAATTTGTGGAATGTCAACGTCAATTAATCTTAATAATCTTTCAACATATTGACCATGTGCCTTAGCAAAAGAGTACAAAAAAAATCATATGAACATATTCATACATGTCAATTAATTCTTTACTTCAATATCATTATGACCAGCACCATCGACCCACAATGGTTCCGTTTGATGTTGCATATGTATTCGATTATAAAGTGCAAAGCCATGACTTACATCAATAACATCATCTTCAGTCCCGTGTATAATTAAAACAATCGAACGTATACGATGAATTTTATCTATTGAAGGAAATGCATCACAGCACCATGTTCGTTTTGTTTCAGGAAATGCTACACGCATGCCTGATGTCAATGGGCTATGTAATACACATGCTACACAACAATCATTAAAACGTGAAGCTAAATCAATTGTAGGGACAGTACCTAGGAAGACAGAAATCGTTTTTTTCGTGTTTTGAACTATATATATATATATATGTAATTGATCTTACCAATGCTTTGTCCATAGAGAATAATTTTTGATTCGGGTATATGATATCGTTGCTTAATGGAATGATATGTTGCTTCAATATCAGCATACATATTTTTTTCATTGGCTTTTCCATGTGATGCACCATAACCGGAATAATCATAACTAAATATATTACATTGTAAACGTGAACCCAGTACAACAAAAAAGCTAGCCATTTGACCTTGAATAGAAATTTAGTGAGATTTAGTTTTTTTGACGAGAAAAAGAAGTTATTTTTACCAAGATCAACAGCATTGCCATGACTGAATAAAATATAATATTTTGGATTTGTTACGCATTTAACATAGATACAAGCAATACGATTATGACGAGATGTGGTTACAAAATAGGGCTCTAATTTAGATATTTCATTTGTTGTATGTTGCCATTCGGCTTTCTCTGAAAAGAATATTGTGTATCGAAGAGGTGAATTTGCTTCAGATTGTTCATTTTTTGCTGATGATTGATTTGTTTGATCATTTATACCATTAGTAGCCGATGAAGGGTTGCTATTAAGTAATAACGAATAAGTTGGTTCAGGCGGTAGAAAAGCTAAAAATCAAATCAATGAAAATTTTTTTTTTGTTATTAAAATTTCATATTTATTTTTACCGAGTTTTGCAGCTATACGCGATGGCAATGGTGGACAACAAAACAAACAGCAAAGGTCACGTACTGATAATGTATTCATCGTTCAGTCATCTGAAACGAAGAGAAAATCATAGGAATTTTTTTATTTCTATTTTTGGTAGTTGTTTTGCTATGTCAGTGAATTTTCTTTTATGACTTAGTGAAGTGGAATGATGCTATCAAAAGTAAATACATAGACGAATGGATTGATGATCAGCAGGAAATAATTAGGTACTCGATTGAATCTAATCAATAAAATTTAATCTTCGATATGGCACACGCCATAGCAATCGTCGTTTATATATTGATATATCGAAGAGAGAAAGAAAAACAAAAGATGACGGCGTCTTTCTTTTTTGCATCGTTCTAATTCTATTTGATAGATGTCAAAGGAAATTGTATTCGATGAGTTGCCGCCTTTGGAATTTATTCATTTGTTACCATTCATATTGACATAAAAAAAGATTGAATAAAAATAAGTGATAAAATATGTTGTTTTTCTTCTGAAGCTTTAAAATGGTCAAGTCCATAATGGTAGAGGTTTTTTCTTCACCTTCCTTCTGCACACGTGTCGATTTTTACTGAAGTTTGTTGATGCAGAGGGGGGAAAAGAAGAATTTCTGTGAGGAACTAATTTACATGAATATAAATATATGATTAACTTAAACTACTTGCTTAGAATCGATTACGAATGTAGAATAAAAGAAAGAAGATGCTTCCGGTCGCCTTCCTGCTGTATTCTTATCGTTATCTTTCGAGAAAAAATAGATTATGTGCCAAAATCAGTCGATTCTATTTAGCTATTCTCATGAGAAATACATCATCAATCATTATAAAGAAATGTTGGCCTTCATTATGCCTTGAAATACACAATAGCCAAATGATAAAAATTACAGAAAAGAAAACAAAAAAGAAATATTTATGTTGACATACTTTGAGTGTCATTTCTTTTTTTTGTTTTTTGTTCAAATGAACAGCCGAACATACAGGACAGCAAAAAGGACGCATTCACACAAACACACACATAATCACATACATTTAGATTATCATAAATTGTTATTATTTCAAAGAAAATAATCAGGTACAACGCGTTTTGTTGCTGACGATCGTTGATCTTGTGGTGCAGCTTCAAATATAGTAAAACTACGATTAAGATGTTCATCAAGTTCAAGTATGGCAGCCACATTTCCACAACGATAACAATAATTCGGTGCTGACCATACAGTTAACACTGTTTCATTAAAATGCCATTTATAACCTTCCATAACAAGTTGATGTGCTCGACAAATTAAATCAATATTATTCGTTTGATTAAATTGCGATACTACATCACTACCAAATAAAAACCCGGCACCACGTGGGCTAACACCCCAACCAGGAGTCTCTTCCGGATCGGACCTAAAATAATAATTTAGAACAAATGATCGTTTTTCGAAAAGATTCCTACCATAAAAGATCACACATAGGTCCATCGTGTGGTACTTCCATTTTTCGATCGATTTGTCGTATTTGATCAAGTGTATTTATCGATGGACTAAGACCACCATGAACGCAAAATATTTTCCCATCAATAACAGCTGATAAACTTAAATAATCGAATACTTCTGTACAATATCGCCATACCATAATGGAGCCATATTTTCTTAAACATTCATCATAAAAACCGTAGACTTGCGTGATTTGACGGGATTCGTGATTGCCGCGTATCAATGTTATTCGATCAGGATATCGAACTTTAAGTGCAAGTAACAATAAAAATGTTTCAACACTATAGAAACCGCGATCAACAAAATCTCCGAGGAATAAATAATTGGTTTGTGGAACATCACCTGAAAAAATCCATTACATTATTTAATAAAGAGGTAATCTTTTTTGTTTAACAAATCAAAAAGAAAATTTTTTGTGAACCTTCATTTTCGAAATACTTACTATGAAGATAGAAAGCCAACTGATGGCAGTTTTTGTTTAGAAACGAAGAGAACGCTTCCTATAATTTCAAGGAATCGATCTATTCAAAACTACAGGAAATGATAAGTTTTGTTTATTGGATAAGTTTTCTAGAACGTGATGACATGTGTCAAACAGTAGATCAAAAGATTAGTCAAGCAACGTGCCTTTGTTTATAATCAATATTTATTTTGTCTATGGATTCATATTGATCAAAAACAAAAAACTCACAGTTAATCACTTACCTCCAACTCGAAACAACTCAAGTAAATCGAACATTTGTCCGTGTATATCGCCACAAATAGTAACAGGTGAATCAACACATTGAACATTACTTTCTTCTACAAGTATTTCTCTTGCTTTGGTACATAGCATTTTAACTTCACTTTCTTTAATTAATTCGCATCGTTGTAGTTGATCTAATTGTCTATCGAGATCTGATAGGTCCGACATGATTATTATGGAAGAAAATTAAATATTAATATCGATCTAAAACAAAAACAAAACGATAGAAATTTACTCGGCTTGGTCAAGATAATACTCTTGTCATTTTTGTTTTGTTAAAACAACAAAATACGAGATGAATAAGATTATAATATTAACTCGGTGTGCAAAAGCAAGAAGACACAAAAAACATATCTCATGCTATTGCTGATATTATTTTCAAATTAAAAGCAAAACGAAAAATATAATAGATATATAAGAATCCGTTTGTACAAAGTAGTCTGAAAAAAGAAAGGCATACAGAGAGAATTTGACATGGACAGAAATATTTTCGTCTAATGTTAAGCACTTGTGTTAAAATTGTTCCATTATAGAAGAATCTGGAAATTCAACAGGTGTCGAATAATTATTATAATTGCTAGTTGTTAAATGACCAGTTGTTGTAATCGCACCATTGGGTGGCATCGGTTGATCTTGTAATATGACTTGTACAACAAAATTTCGTTGTAAACGAGTTTCACATATTGCTACACGGTCATCTAAAAACACAGAAGAAAAGGTTAAATAACTCTTTGCACACGAATCGTTAAGTTAACATCAACATGATATGACATAAAAATAACCTTGCTATGGAAGATTAATCATATTGGTTGGTATAGATCAATAGTCTTTCATTCAATTTTTTAATGTAGAAAAAGTCTGGGATATATCCGCAATAGAATAGATTAATGTTTCTCTGATGACAAAGAGAAAGATCATTAGAATTAATCTTAACCAAGCCTTGTTCTACTACTATTTGTTTATTCAAAGGATGTACTTCCTTAATCGTATCCATCCAGCTTCCAGAAAGTATCAAGCAATAAACTGTCTCTTACAGATAACAAAGACAATCTCAATAAGATTTCTGTTAAAAGAAATAATAATACCAAAGAAAGATTTTCAAAGTGACTTACGTAATAATTTTCCTCCAAAATATAAACGTTGTGTTTGCAAATCAATGGCTCCGTTTTCTAATATAGCCAAACGTCTTTTAACATTTCGAATTTTTTCATTTGCTTTACAAAATAATCGATGTTCATTACCATTTGATAAACGAAATTTTATTGGAATTTCAATATCTTGATCGATACTTGATTGTTGATCATTATTTAGTGCTGGTATTGATGATGTAGTTGCATTAGCAGAAGATGATTCATAACTGCTTGAATCTCCAGTTGATTTTTGTTTTCGACGGTGTTTTTTTATTTCACGTACAATTGGATTATGAAGTCCATCGGTTGGTGATTTTATTATTTGACGTTGTTGATTTCCAATAGATGATTGATGATTGTCACTATAATCACGTTCACGATCAGCAACAGCTGTTGCTGTAAGATCAACTTCGCTTGAATTAGATTCATTGTCATTGTTTGATAATTGTTCAGCATCAATTAAATTTATTGGTGCTGATAAAATATATACAGGTAATTGATAGCGAGTACCAAGTTCATCATAACAATCAAGAAGTGTTCCACGAGGCAGTGATATATTAGCACAATTAATAATTGACTGAGCTAAATCTATGTCATTTTGTTCAATGGCATAACATGCACCACGAAGAGCATCCCAAATTTCTTTACGACCTTCAAAGGCAGGAGCTAAAATAATAGTAAATAGTTATTTTATACGATGAAAAAATGTAGGTATTGAAAAAATCCAATAGGCAAAGAAAAGCGGCTTCTTGCGTGATGACTATTTCCGTCGGGGATGCTGCTCTTAGAACAAGAACTTAGAAAGAGCTCATCCCCTTGAAGACAGCTTTTTTCAACCCATTGATTTTAAGATTGATTATTTCGTATGAGTGAACTGTTTCTATTCTACGAGTATAATGATCACAACAATAAAATAATTTGGATTTTAAAACGAAAATTTATCACCGATCGATTCGATGCTTTTAATAGGTTTCGAATCTCGTTACATAAGCCATAGAAAAATTATCGGAAGTCGATAAAGATGTTTATGCTTTTAGAGGCGGTTTTCTTGGCATAGTGTTAATTTTTCTCAATTCAAACTATTTATAAATCTAGTTCTCATGTGAACTGGTCCATTCATATGAAATCATAGAATGAGACATGCTAGAAACTAAACTTGTTGTGCGGAAAGAAACCTAGAATGAACACGAACCGTTGTAGGTTTCTTCTAATCTCGGTAAAGCTCATACAATGAGGAAAAACAACTCATCTTTATTAAGTGCGATTCTCTCGAACGTAAGATCACGGTGGTTAATTTCGTTTAAACTCATGGAAGAAAAAACAATACTTTGTGGATGTAAATTTCAATGAATATACTACTGATATTAAACATGTTTTTCAGATTCTTGTTGATAACATAAATTCTTCTCATGATTAAATTCAGAAATAGAAACGTTCACATTCTAATGAGTAACATAACACAAGAATTGATCATATTCTATTATTACAGAGTACTCTCTATAGCTCTTGTTCGAAAGTTTTCTGTAGTTTAAATTTCAATATTCATCATTTTTTTTTCTAATCTCGTGTCCATTGAGAATGTAATCAGACGTTTGCGAAATAACTTTATCTTTTATGAGAGCTCTCACCTGTATCCCAATATTCTTCTCGTTTACGACGCAATTGAGTGTCAGTAATTGGTACATCTGATTTCCATTTCGGACGACAAGTCGAACGATTTAATGGTTTATTTCTAGCAATAGTTCCACTAGCTAAATGAATCAGAGCAAAATAATAAATTTATAAATTAGTTAATTATTAATAGACATTTACGTGTTGCACTACTTCGTGATGAATGTGATCGCCGCCGATGATTATTTCTATCATGACTCACACATCCACCCATATCTTTCAGTACAAATAGCTCTAAAAAAATGAGAATTATTATTATTTAATTAAAAGGTTAATTAGCTAGGTGTAATTAAGTTTTATGGCATGATATATAAAGCAAATAAAAATGTTCAAACCTGATGTTGTTATCGAATTCTCAGTATGAGTTTTGAGGAAAAGAAATTTTAATTCTTTTCAAAAGAAGAGCCCTGTCTTCTTTGATCATTTATTCATTAAAATACCATATGACAACTACCATTTCTCAATGAACACAACCTCAATCAACTAGGTAAATAGTGTCGATAGATGGCAGCGGAAAGAGGTGCTACAATATTTATACATAACGCGACGTTGAACTACTCACCCAGGAGAATCTTTCTGACAGTAGGATACTATCGGATTTCGACAATGGTCAGACAGTGAAGATACCGAATATCAGATGTATTTCAATAAAACCGACGATATCTTATAGGATTCCTGAACACGAACCTACAGTCAGATCCTTGGTATTGGATCCGATGAGATCCGATGTCGGATTTTAACGGAATCCAACTCTATCGAATTACCCGTACACTCTGATGGCTCAAAATGCTTATTTGATCGTGAATAAGAAAATTATTTTTTCCGTCGGGACCGACAATAGGTCGGTGTCTAGGAATCCTATCGGTTTCTGTCGGGAAGTCGGATCCCATAGGATTCGATAAGATCCATTGTTGGATTCATGCACCTGGGCAGTGACAAATAATCATAGAAAAAAATGATGTAGAATGTTTCCAATTGTAGAGAAAACGTTTTTTTCTTAAAAACAATTTTTCGTCTTTTCAGAATCCGTTTTATTCCGTTCTCATTTTGAAATGGTGGATAACGAATTGCATCATCTAACGGTATCTTTCTCGACCAATTCTGTAAAAAGTATTTTCTCCAGAAAATTGCCTAGCTACCAGGAATTCTTCTTCTTTTTTCTGTTTCGAATTTGTTATAATTATTACATCTTATTATTCTATTGAACTGATCAGGTTTCTTTAATTTGTTAGCTGGTTTTTACTTGTCGCTGCTCCGGGCTGGATTCGTGCTGACCTATCTATACTTTTATGCTATTAAACTATCTTTCTAATAGTTAATGTAGTGAAAATACAACTGGGGTTGAACAAAATATTAGAATCAACGTAAATTTTCATTTTAAAAGTCTATTTCCCTTCATATTTAATAGAAAAACAAAAATATAAAAGCTTTATTTTTAGTCTATTGCTTTTAAAATTAAAATAAGCAATCATTATATAAAAAAATATTTATCTAAATATCTAAAAACAATTTATGATTACATATTAATATGAAAAAATCTTCTGTACGGATTAATATGTATTCATGTTAAGTATGAATATATATATATTTAAAATTTAAATCCAATATTCAAATAAAAAAATAAAAGATAGACAGGGTCGACTAACATCAATGAGACGATTTTTTCAAAATTTATTCTCAACAGAAATTATAAAATTCCTTTTTCATATCAATCATACAAGACGCATCCATGCGCTTTTAAAACTAACTATTGTACCCAAAAAACAATAATATGCTGGGCATCTACTAACACTACCTAAAAAATGTGGCATAAGTGAGCGATTATATTATCCATGCGTGAAGGCGCAGCCGAAAAGTACTTGTTTCTTTATTCTTAGCCCCTTTCTATATATTTATCGAAATTAAAATTAATCTTGTATACTCTAATATAAATAAAAATGTACATAGATGTATTATGTCGAAAAATATATATTTTTATGTATAAGTTTTAAGAATTTATATGGGTCAAATGCATATATAGATATACGTATTTACATTTGAAAAATTTAGAATGCCAGAGAATGTTTTCTTTTCTTTCTAAGAATGATATTTAATGATCTGGAATGCATTCATTACTTCTACGAGTCCAATCTGAGGTAGTCCACAGCAGAACGTGAAGGAACTCAATCCTGACCTTTCTCAAGTAGAATGAAGAGAGAACTATTCCGATAGTGGATTGAACAGTTTAGAAGACTTCCTATTCTAACAAAGAAAGATTTTGAACTGGGAAGAAAAGATTCCATAATAGTATGGAACTGTGAAGAATGCGTTCTCTCATACGTTGATCGTGCTCTTTTCAGTAATGCACACATTCATCGACTAACAGAACGCACTCTTCATGAACAATATACCTTTCCCTAGTCTGATGAGTGCGTTCCTTTCCGTTTTTTTTCTATGATTATTTTTCACTGGGTACTCAGAACCTTCATCTAACATTTTCTAAAGATCTATGAACATGTCATAAGAGTCTTTTGTGTAAAATGTACCAAAAGAAAAGAAAGATTATTGAGAGTAATATTTCTAAAACAAAAGGGTCTCAACGTATACTACAGACCAATGAGAATTTCTAGAAGAAGTTTTCATGCCCATTGGAGTTAGAGAATCTGTGTGAATGCGTGTCAGAAGTGGAATTTTGTTTGTGGAAAATGTACGCCAATTTCTGCTTTGAATAATTTAACGTGTTTTTCAGACAAACAGAACTTTTTTCTGAATGTTTGATGGATGTCAAAAAAGACATGGAAACACTTTTTCGACGTTTTCCAGATGCTAAAATTACTTATTTTATTTTATCATAAGGATGTCTGGTTTTTATACTTCAATAATGGACATGTTAAACAAGAATTGTGTATTCAAAAGTCTTTTTTTTTCTTATTGCTATTAACTAGCATTTCATTTTCAAACGGATACACTAAATTCTGAAACCTATCAGAGTACGATTTTTAAGCTTACGCGAATGCAAGATCACAGCATATTCTAGTCTAATGAATGACCTATTTTTATTACACCTCCAGTATATATTGAAGAGTTCATAAGATTTGAAGATATTTTGCAGTAAAGAAAAATGAATAAGAGAAATGAAAATTCATTAAAAATTGCAATTTTGCTTATGACTTCCACAATCTTTTTAATTTTTTCTCTATAGCATTGAAGAAATTCAGAAACAATAAAATTTTTATTGAGCAGCTTATCAACTTTTCAAATACTTTGAAATTAGCCACCGTGAGGCTCAACACCACGAGAAGTTCCTCTCAAACTGTATCAACATGTTCACTGAAAAGGGAAAACTATTGAACGATTAATTAACTCAAGCATTCATTATCTTAGAGAAGATCTAGACGAATACAGACGGTTGGTTAACATGTGTTGAGGACGGATAAAATTTCTAGTTGCAAATGAATAAATGTTAATATTTTCAAATTTTCAACGAAATGAAGAAACATTTATTTTTATTCAGATATCCCATCCAGTCTCCCCAGGCAAATCCTTGGGGGACTCCTGAGAGGGACTCTTTGATGAGTCGTCTGAGGAGAAGGGGTTAGAAACGTGGTTATAGTGAAAAAAAAGACTAGGCCTTATACAATTAAATATTCAATCAATGATAGTATTGCCACTTCTCAATGAAAATGACTGGCGAACATTTGCAAACAGTGGGACATTAAAATTTCATAGAACTTAAAGTTTGATTGAAAAAAGCAGGTTTCATCAGGGGTAGAACGATCAGCTCTATAATTTCGATAATAAACGCCATTTGCCAGGATTTGCGCTGTAAGATATAGGCGATTGAATGTAAGTATGAGTTAGAGCATATTGATTATTCTTATTCATATAATCCCCTCTCCCTTCCACACACAATTTCCCCATAAAATATTTGGATGATTGGACACGGCAGTTATTCATTTTTCACGAATAGTAATCGAACTGTTGGAATTAAAATTTGAAAACAAAATAAGAGAGAAAATCGCGTTTATGTTATGAAATAAAGAAACAGAGCCGTTGAGAGAAACATTTGAAAAAAATTACAATGCTCAGAGACGGCGCGAATGGGGGAGGGTTCCTCCCAACGTTGGAGATTTTTGTTTCCATTTTACTCCGATTTGAAGAAAATAGAAGAGATTTTTATTGATTTCCTCCGATTTTTGAAAGAAAACCTCCCGTTTTCAAGTAACCCCCCTATACTTTTATTACTTCGCGCCGTTCCTGACAATACTAAACATTATTTGGTTGGTGCAGACCGTTATATTCGCATCCCAATCTGTGTTTTGTTATGTAGTTTTGAATAGAAGGATTGCCTGTCCTGAATAAATAAAACAAATGTGGCAACCTACTGCATGAGTAGTTTGTGCACTGTAGCTTGAACCTACAATACAATGCCGCGTGTTGCTGTAAGTTAAGTTAAATTGATCGCGTTTGTATGCAGCAATATTCTGTTGAACTTGATATTTGGAAAACGCTTGTTTTGTGGTATAAATGCCATATTGTGTCATTGCCCGAGACATATCAATGGTCTTTATATCAACCATTGTGTTCAGCATTATCACGATTACAAATCGGAATTATTACTCTTTTTTTTTGAATGATGCAGTATTCATACAAGTTTCTGAGAAACTTTTATACAGTGTATTACCTACATACGCCTTTTATACTTCCTTCCTTTTATTTTCATCATCATCATCATCAGATATTTTCGCCATCTATTACAAAAAACAAACAGAAGAGCAAGTTGGAAGCTGAAAGAATTATTCCTCATACAGAGAACAGGTTTACGGTAATTCGCTCGTCTATTTTTACATGATATCATATTTTCCTTATTTGTTTGTGTAAAGCTTCCTTTGCTAATTCGTTCTTTTCTTTCCACCTGCGACTCTTTTCTTCCTCGTACTTTTTGAATCCGTTTTTTAAGCAAAAGCAAAATATGCTTTATAACTTTGCAATCAGTTACTCTGGGTTTGAATATAGTGTTGACCTTCTCGTAATAAAAACCCACATCCAATAAATCAATTCTTTAACTAGAATTTATATTGCAATAAATCTCTATAACAACAATTAATTGCTTGATGTCTTTTATAAATATTTTCACCAAACTATTAAATCACAAATAAATAAATAAGAAGCAAATAAATAGAATTATCTTTCATTTTAAATCATTTAAATGATCATCTTTATAGTCATCATCGAAATCTTGAAGTGTAATATTATATTGAAGTACAAGATAAGATCAACTAATGAATAGTTTCTTTTTTATTTACTGCAAAAGTTTAATTTGATATGGTAGTGAAGGAGCACCCTTGAAAGCTAAAAAGAAATATTTCATTTTCATTTTCATTATAAAATCATTGAGATGTGCTAAAGTAGAACATAATTGTGCAATAAGTTCAAAATGTTATAAACTTGTTTGGAAATTTAATTCTTTTGTCATTTCGGCCAACAGCGTATTGGCATATAACATATGTTGTACGCCAAAATAAGCAATTGATAATTGATTTCAGTTGGATTGAATTCGAACTGATACAGGTATACTAGAGTAAGTGAAAAATCACTGTCCAGTTCGAAGACTAAAGACTTCTTATACAGCTGCAAACGGTCGTTTATAACCGTGTCTGCTCGATCTGGACTACAAGTTCATCTCGTTTATTTGCTATACAATGCAGAATCGTAACCGATAACGATAAGCTATCGGTTCAGTACAAGCAAATTTGTTTTCTGGTCAGTGTGTAAGTTTTTGCATATTTCTTTTGCAAAAGTATTACTAAAAAACGCGTTCTTTTTCGCAAATAAAATACTTATCCACGACGTGAAAAATTAAGTCTGTGATGTGATACGCATTATAGACTATTCTATTCAAAGAAAATTCATCATAGTAGACAACAGAAATACAACACAGTAATGTTTTTACAACAATATCGAAATGCACACGATGGAGAACCTCCTCGTTCACTCTTTAATTCGACGAGTTATAATATATTCCATTTATTTGTGGGATGTGTTTTCATTTAAACAACACTATCTGCATATTTTGTATAAATGCTATTGAATGATGCTCTAGTTAAAGATAAAACTACAACAAAGCCATGGCCTTCAATGATTTTTATGACTAATAGGTGCCAAAATTTCGCAGCAAATAGAGTCAAACTGTCTGACAGACAATCATAGGGAAAAAGTTGCCTACTAGAATTTAGTAGACAGTTTGTTAGCATATAATCAACATCTTCATAGACATGGAATGAAAAGCGACCGAGAAAACCTACTACACAGTCAGTTTCATTTAGACCTTTAGGCAAAATTGCGTATACGCATTTGGGCTTCACATTCTGCTGATATATATATATATATATTCATGCGTTATTTTAATTTCTTATGTAGTAGTGTATTTCATTATTTCCTAATCGACTGCACTTTTGGATCAAATGAACGTCACGGTCAAATATTCTATTGAAAATAATATTTGTTTTGGAACCCAACATCTTGAAATTTCATTTCAAAACTGTTATCGATCAGTTCTTCTCGCATGAAAACTTAACATGACACTTCCTATGTTAATAAAACAACTTAATAACATGCATCACTGTTATTCGGACTATGACTTGATCCCACCCCATCTCACACCGTTAAAATCCTTTGTCGAATAGTGATTTACAAGTCAAAAACAAAACTTATTCCGCAAACCTCAACATTTTTTTCATTAAAATTTGCTTTTCAGAATACACAGTGAACTTGAAGTTCGTTGTTTGTAAGTATAACTAATTTATTATTATTAAATTGTGTCATTCTATTCACTGGAGTTTTGTAACTCAAAGGAATCTTTTTGTAGTTTGAATTGATTCCTATGATATCACGATGATTTAGTGAATGTATTAACCATTTAATATCTAATGCCATATTTCTCATCTCAACAATTCTATAGTCATCTGTAAGATTTGAGCCAGATAGTAAAATATTTTTTAAACACATGAATGTTTCTGCGCTTCGTAATTCTAAACGCCATTGTTGAGTGAAATCATTATAGATCGTCATTGCAAGATTTGAACTTTCATCTTGAGCGATTCCTAGCATTGTTCCAATAAATTCATTTGCCGTTAAATTCAATGAATGCTTTTTGATAAGTATCCAACGATTATTGTCCTTACGTCGTTGCCATTCATCGATAAATTGTGATCCCCATTCATTGTAAGCAATGTATAATGAAGGTTGATTATTGAATGTTGTAAAACACTTGAACGATTTTCTATCAGGTGATTTCATATCGGATAAGGATTCTATAAGTTTTGTAATCGGATCAAAGGTAAATACTTTTGTTTCCGTGAGTAAAAAAAACTTTTGTTCAACACTATGCCACACAGCATCAATTATATCTTTTGTTATTGAAGAAGTCGTAGAACATCTTTTAAGATTATTATCCATAAGTATTAATCTTTTTCTTTTGTTTGAATCTTCATTTACCAAAATATGTTTTGGCGATACGGTTAAAATTGACTGAAATGATTTTAGTGTAATTGCGATCGTAGAGATTGAATGATGATTATCGTCAATCATCCACGCAGAGGATTCTGCGCTGAAATATTCATCATCATTACCTGTTGTTGTTGATGACATTTGAGTTAAATTTCGTTGCGAAAGAAAAAAACATCATTATGCTTCCGCTGAAAGTTGGATTCAACAGAACAGAAATCTGCATATAAGTAAAAAAATATCCAAATACGGTTTGTTTTTAAGAAGAACAGCAAAAGAAGAAAAAAAACTTCATACTATTCTAAGATATTCAATCATTATTTTTCAAAAAACAAGCATGATTGTATGTATTAGAATAAACAGAACACAAAAGCTTTTTTTTTGCATATTTATTCCTGTTCTTTTCGAAATCAGGGGACACATACTTATCATTTCATCGGTATTTTCATATATGTATATTCAAATGTCTTTTGCAAGTTTAATTAGTCATTTCAATGATAAATACACAGATATCTAATTGGATGCGAATTTGTAAATCAGAAACAATAGCATAATGCAACTACAACTGATTAAACTTCTATGTTGATATGCATCTTTTTAAAATCGAGTTTCATTCTTTTTTTGTATAAGAATATAGCATTGAAACCTTAAACCAGAGAAATTTTCGACACAAATTGTCGGTGGAAGCCATTATCTGTATCTTTTCAAATTACCACAAACTTGTGAATTGAATTTTCTATATTAAACATGATTTAGAATCGAACTAATGTTTTTCTGCTTTTGCAAATCAATAAAAGAAGAAAGCAAGGTACTAAGATTTTGATGGAGAAGAACAAAAAAATTGACGCATTTGTTCACATGAAGTGTTCATACAGCCAGGACAACGTAGAGGCAGTTGGACAGTATGACGGCGTTGACTTTGTAAGTGTTTTGAAACAATATCAGCCATAGCCTAAAAACAATTTCATGAAATCTTCAACAGCTAGAGACAAAAATTTTAGAAACAATCTTGCTTTTCTTATCTTTGTTAAAATAATAGACTTTGAAAAAACCATATTTTTGGGCTCAATCGAAAACTCTATTGAATAAAAAGAGATGTCCGCGATCTAATTTCAGCGAATTTTACTGCTTCTTTTGTTTTCTTTTAACAACTCTGCTGATGAGAATTTGAAAACCATCTCGTCTAATAGGGGATCAGTTTAGCCAAAAAACAATTTGCTCTTCATAGTGTATAAAGGAAACGAGAATTACTTTGATAAATATTGGACTATCGTTCAACGATGCACATCGACGAATCGTTTCAACACCAGCCTTCAAAATATAAACATAGAAAATCAATACTCATAAATGTATGATTTGCTTACAGTTACAGCAAGATGTTGACTATATTCTATGTCGAGTTCATGTAAAGTTTCAATATGATCACCTAGTAAAATAAAAGTAAAGTTTAAGTGTATATTCAGATTTCTATCAATCCAAGGAAAAACCGAACGAGAAGTCAAAATCTGTATCGGTTTACACTCAATCTAGTACTCACTTGTAAATGCGATCGGCACTAAAAGAATATGACGTCGATTGTTTTTAGCTAAACCTTCAATAGCATTATCAGTAGCACAACCCAGCCATGCAGAAGGTCCTACCTTAAAATTTTAAATATTATCTCAATTTTACTTTAATCGTATTCAATAAATAATTTACTTTTGATTGCCAAACAAGTCGATAGGGATTTGAAAAATTCAACGATTCCATAACTCCTTGAACAGTTGCAGCAACTTCAGCTGGATATGGATCACCACGATTAACTACCTAAATAATCTATGGAACATTCGTCTTCATCTATCCATTCGCTTACTTTCATTGGTAATGAATGTGCTGAGAATAGAATGACCACATCATTTCGTACGTGCGCTGGAAATTTATCTAATTCATTACGAATATTTTCTACAAATGCCTATGAAAAAAAAGTCTGAATATCTTCTTTTGTTTCAAAGTCATTTTCTCTTACGGAAATAAGTCCAGGATGTGTTTGCCAACGATCAATAACACTCCATTTAAGATCTTCGGCTGGTTTTACATCTTTCGATTCATCAAAATATGATATTTTATTTGATTTCTCTATTTGTGCTTTTTTGTTTTTTTCTGCGTAATATCTTGCAATAGCATTTAAACTACTACCGGTTGTTGAACAACTATATTGTGGATATTGTGTAAAGGCAATAACTCGTTTCGGACGATCTCTAAAAATAAATTTTTACCAAGTAACATTCGACGACAAAGCATAATTTCTACTTTTCAATCTCGTCTAGAGCCATTTCAGTTAATGGTTTAACATAACGAAAACCAATATAATATTTATGCGGTGCTAAACATAAAACAAATTTTAAATTGCAAAAACATTTTCACATCTGTTTATACCTGTTGATGGTGACATTTGATCAAGAAGTTTAACCATTCCTTGACCTTGTTTGTCAGTCCACATTTTAATGGGTGAGCCACCACCGATTTTTGCATATTGTTCTTGAATGCCCGGTGTACGACGTCGAGCAATCCATGGACCTAATTTTCTTTGAAAAAAACAATTAAATCAAATTATCAAAAACTAACATACTTTTGCATAGGTAATGGAATAAGATCTTTATCGGAAAAGAGACGATTAAGAAAATCATAAACATCATGTACTGTTTCTGGTCCGCCCATATTTAAGAGAATAATTCCTGTATTAACTTGTGTTTTATCAGATTGTTGATTGGAAGAAGTCGATGGGATCGTACTCATCATGCGAATCCGTGATAGAACTATTTCTTTAATTACATTTGATGATAAACAAGTTTTTAACTGTGAAGATAACATCTTTGAACTAACTGATAAAACGAAAGGATATCTGAAAATAAAATTACATGATCTATGAATTGTAATGTAAGTTGTTACAGAAAAAAAATTATATCGGCATATGAAGTTTTTACTGTTAAATAATTCACTGTAATTATCTGACAAGATTGTATAGAATTAAATATCATCAATCAGTAACCAGAGATTTTCGAACTAAAAATAAAATATTTATACAAAAATTATCGTTTTAATCGATTCATGAATTGAAATCAAAAGAGAATCATTTATTCTGTTGTCTCAAAATACACTATCCTTTGGAGTAAACTTGTCGATTAGGAAGGGGTGAGAGAAGTTAACCCCTCCTATAAATTGAAATCTAATAAATCCAAACATAATTGAAAAGAAATAAAACAAGGTCAAGGTCGAAATCTAAAAATCAAAACTCACCATTACTGATTTTCATCCAATCGTCAAGATCGAATTTCGATATGATTAAATGTTTATCTTGACTTTTCTTATTGAGATTTTTAAGATAAATTTCATTTTCTATGTTTGTTAATGATTGCAATAGAATCAATTGGTCAGCATGAAATGAATCAAAACGTGTATCATCTGTGATAGGAAAATTTCTCGTTCGTTTCTTTGTATTTAAAATAATTCCATTGATAATTAATATCGACTGTTTTTGCGCAAGACGATTTAATCGATATGTTAACTGAAGGATTTTTCCTTTTATACGTCTATCGAGACCTAAGTAAGGTTTGATTAATGAGAAAAAATCATCAATAATTAATATTTGAAATGAATCTTGATTATTTTCAATAAAGTCTAATTGATTCTCAAATGCTTCGAGATGAAAGCATTGATTAAAAAAAAAGTATTTTTCAAATAGATCATTTCGATGTAAAAATATTTTATCGCTTAAACAGCAATAATCATGATAAAAAGAATTTAAATCAAATAAACTTATGTTTGTATTTATATAATTTATTTTAATGGATTCATTTCCAAGAAATAAGCGAAGTAAAAACATATTAAAAAATTGATTCCATTGATTTTGATTGAAATACTCATAAATGAATATTAAATGACGTTGTGCGTTTAATATTGTTTCATTATCGAATAATGAATAGTCTAATTTATAAGAATTACTATTTGATATTTGTCGATATTGAATATTTGCTGTATGTGCTATCATACATGATTGTATACATTGAATTATTGTTGATGACAAATATTTAGTTCGATCATCGGAAGATTTTATTAGCCATAAAGCAAAATCATTTGTCGTTTGAATTGAATAATGTTCATTTAGAATATGAAGACAATCATTTGTTAAACATGGACAATCAATAGAATTCAATAGAATTGACATGGCACAAATAAACAACGAGAAAAGAACGTAATCTACAACAAAATATTATTTTCATTAGATGAATTTCGGCTATTACATGGTTTTTATATCGAGCAGATTCTATCACTTTTGATTAGTCGAATTTCTCGACAAATCTATTTGCACAGTGTAAGAGCTCAGATGACTCACATAGTTCTGTGGTGTATGACTATTATTATCATTATTATTAGAACAATTCTAAGATTGATTAGTAAATTGACTGAGGTACTTGTTAACACGACCAAGTTTCTTCGAACAAATATGTTCAAGATCGAAAATATTTTCCTTTGTGCTGCTCTCCATGACTTATACTATAGGTTTTCATTACCAGGGAGAGAAAAGTATTTGAAAGCAAGCAATCCGTACATAATAATTATGTTCATTATTGAGTTTTCGAATATATTATGTAAATTGACTTTTAATAAGACGTGTGATTTGAGATTTCTATACAGATGTCACTAGTGAGAAGTTGGTTTCCTTGCAGTTAAAAGCATTTTACGTATATAAACAAAGCAATGGGTGCCTAGTCTTTGGTACTTAACGCCAGAGATGTGTGTGGTTTCAAAATCACGCAAACACAAGCACAAACCGGCTCTGTATTTGTCTCTTTTTTCTAACATTAGTATGAGTAAATGTAAAATTTCGCAAGGTATCGAAGGGCTTTTACCAAGAAAATATTGATTGCCTGTAATTTATCCATACCATTAAATCATCCTATGATTTTTATGTGTACTATAAGTCATTTCTGAATGTACAATGGTTCATTTTTTTTATTAGAAAACTACTCTACAACTGATGTATCGAAATTGAAGGAGCTATTCAAATATTTGTCAAATGGAAACTAGAGCTAGCATCAGTTCGAGTTTTTTCAATAATTTAAATCAAACAATAAAAAAGTTTCTTTAAAATCTCATTGACACCCACAGTCTCAAGAGTCGATCTAATGTTTCTATTTTTCCATAGGAAATACGAAGAATTTCTGTTCGCGGTTGTATTAGAGAATGATTTATTTATTCTCTCATTTTCTTTTAAATAACAAAACAAAAACAAAAATGATAAGCATCTTTCTTCAAATGAACAAAATCTGATATTCTAGAATCTACAAAAAACGACACGAGAGTCATTATAAAAGAAAAACGGTCGGCATGGTCATGCAAATGAACAACAATTAACATTGGCCTATGAGGAATGAATGAATAAAATGTTTTTTTTTATTTTTATTGTTCACTGATTTCAATATTGCATTTATTCAGTTTTGTTTTTCGGCGTATCATCACGATGATAAAGTACAATAAAACTAAGAAGAAAAGCACCAGCCATCATTGAAAATGATGAAATATAATATGGAAATGCTGATGTTATAAATCGTTCATATTCGGTATGACGTAAAGGATGAACAGAGACCTAGAAATAATAAGTGAAGATTTTTACAGAAATAAATTCTATGAGAGAGACGCGACTTTTTTTTACAACAAAACGATTTCATCTTATGTTTACCTGTGTTGCTGAAAATAAATGTGTATAACCAACACGATTATAATCAATGACAAATTTATAAATTCCATAAGTATCTGGAACACAAAATTGCGCTTCAAGTTGACCGCCTAAACTCGAAAATTTTTATTATTTAGTAAAGTAAATCAATTGAATATATATATATATATATATATATATATGTGTATACCTTTATTTTTCATTGTTGCTCGAACAAATGGATCAATACGAACAAATTCTAATTGAACATCAGTTCCATTAAATGGCATCCATTTACCGTGAACAAATTCATCAAATTGCACATTAAATACCTTAAGAAAAAAGCAAATCAATAAGATTTTTCTACTATTCTTTTAATCGTTCAATTTACAATATCATTTTTAATTGTATAAAAACGTGGTGTTGATTTATCTTGTTTTAAATAATGACGAATATTTCTCGCACGTAAAACACCACGTTGTTTAAATATCCAATCAGTCAGTGCAATAGCTAATTCTTCATTACCAGATTTATCTGATCTAAATGAAATAATCACAGACAGAATATAAGATATTCAAGTCTCCTATTGAATTCTGTTCTTACTTCTTTCCATCAGTGGATTGTACTGCACTATCAAAAAAATCATTACTGAAAAAGTCTAATGAACCAACAAAACCAACGCGAGCATTGTTACGAGCTTGAAGAACAGATATTAATAATGTTCGTTTACCAACTGTTGTTGGATACTGAAAAAGAAAGCATAGTAAAATTTATTTCAAAATGTTTACCAATGAATTCCTTACCTCAGCTAATGACTTTTCATCGGGATTGGCTGTATATGAACTTGCGGAACCTGTTAAAACATCGAGTAACAGTGGATTTTCTGGATCAGCAGACATTCTTAAAAAAAACAATTTCTGTAATAGAAACAAAAAAACTATTCTTCTTTACCCAATGCCTCGGAAAAGGAATGGTAAACCAGCCCTTTTAGTTTGCCCAGTAATTAATTCAGATGCTAAAAGATTATCTGGACTTGCAACGATTAATGTATGCTAAAATTTCGCGATTAAGTTTTAATAGAAACTAAATTCTTTTTTTTTTCTTACTTGTCCATCATCATTAGCATCATAATTGAGATGATCAATCACAGCATTTTTATCATCAGCAAATTCAATGCCACATTCACCAGCGAATTCACGAATAGCATCACCTTCGAATTATTTTTTCATGAAATTAAAAGACACGACAGTCTTCATTAATAACCTTACCAATTGTATTACTACCCGCAATGAGAACATTACCACCAGCATCAATAAATTCTGTCAAAACTTCAGCATCCAGACGTCCACCGAATTCTATGCATCGGAATATTAGTAATCATAAGAAAATTGAAAGAAATATTTTTGATTACCTTTTGTACCAGGAGCAAATAAGATAATATTATCATAAATATATTCACCATATTTAACTATTTGAAGGCTACTATCATCTGATGATCTGAAGGTTATTTCAAATCCACGATCTAAACAAAATAAATGTATTATTATCTCAATAATCAGCATAATTTTATAAATAAACAGATGGCTGTTCTGCTGATCAAAAGTACTCAACACATGCCTCACTAAATTTGGTCACTATAAAAATGCTCGACTATCCGAATAAAACAACCGAATTTTAAATTAGATTGAAAATTTTTTAATATTTTCAAAAAATTCATTATGACAATCGTCAGATACGAAAATTCGTTCCAATCAAAGATATTCAGAATGTGAACAGCTATGTAAATCGAGTTCATCATTTGATTGCCAATATGTAGAATCGAACGTGATACTTGTTCGTTATCCCGCTGAACTATATATTTCTATTCGTCGATCTTACCTCTTAATTGTTTAAAATAATATGAATGTGATTCGCGAATAGCCAAATTATCAAGAAGTACTAATACACGTTTCGATGATCCTTCTATATTCAACGATGATGACCAAACTGTTGCTAATAGAACCAACCCAATACAAACAAGAGACAGACGAGCCATGGGTAAAAAATCTATAAAAATTAACTTTTTTCAAAGTGAATCTCGTCGATAAAAAGTCCACGTTTTATCAATAAGGCCTGCCACATTCGTCTCAACATTGGATTGGTCTATTCAAGCGACAAACGAAAACATGGATTTACATAGATGTCATAAAATCTTTGCTTTTTTTAAATAATGAATAACAGCAACAAAAAAAAAGAAGTGTTCAAATTTTTTTTTAAATATTGCTCTTATTAAAGATCATAGACTTTTGGTAAATCATTGCCAAGTACATCAACACGTTCAACACCATCTCGATCAATTATTGCTAAACGAGCACAGCCACCGCTTGAACCATCTCGTGTAATTGCTAATGTGATACCTATAATAATAATAATAATAATAATAAAATAAAATAAATTTCTCGTGTTTTTTTTTCTCTCGTTTGTACCTTTTAGTACGAAATCAAAACATTCTTGTTTTGTCATATTTGGACGATAATTATTATCGAGATAACCCCAAATGTATGTACTACCCGATCCACCCAGTGAGATCGGTTGCCGAGCAAGTAAACCACCAAGTGGACAAGAATAAACCTAAAAATAAAAATATCCTTTAGCATCAAACATGTCCGTCTTTTCTTTGATTTCAAAAATATACTTGTCCGCCAAGCTTTTTGTCCCACCCAGCAACAATCATACCAGCAACGAAATCATCACGATATTCATAAATTAAACGACGCACACAATTAGCAGCTGTTCGCACTAATGGAGGCTCATTCGCTTCTGCACTAAAATTATGTAAGATACATTGTTAGAAATCAATAATGATGAAGGGCTGACCGATGGAATACAATATCATCGATATTCTAATGTGAATAGAGTGCAAGTTTAATATGCAGTAAAAACATACCTGAGAAAATCAAGTTGATACGTCACTATCTGAGAAATTGCTTGTGTATCAGCTGCACTACCAGATCGTAGACAAAATATACGATCAGTTATTTTCGTTAATTTATCGGTAAATCGATTCATTACAAACGATCTATTCAAAACAAAAGAGTAAACTTATCTTGAAATAAAGATGAAATTTCGAATCGAATTTCATACCCAGATGAAGTACGTGTATCAGCACCGATGACTACTCCTCCATCATATTCAACAGCAACAATGGTTGTCTAAAACAAAAACAATCAATTATACTTTTAGAGGAAACAACCGAAGCTGATATCCATCGTTTGAGCTCCTATCAGACATCTCGCAGCGAGACACACTAAAGTCGAAAACGATTTCAGCATTTCAACTAATTTGATGGAGAATCTCTTAAGCCATTCAATGCCTAATTATTTCCTTCGATATGAGTTCACAAACGACGGGCATCAGTTCGAGTCGTTACAAGAAAAATCATGAAGCTTACACCAGTGGATACTGGTTGCTGTTGAAATTCAACTGGTAAAAGAAGTTTATCCATCTCACTATATTTGGTTCTTTCACGCAATTGATCTTCTTCTGCATCATATGTCAAAGGATTCATTACATCCATTATTTATCTATAATAAATTGTTTTGTATATTTTTTTTTCTATATTTGTTTGAAATAATCTTCGAATAAAACAAAAGAAAAAAGAGAAGAAAACAAAATAGTCTAAAAAGGTTGAAAAAAATTAATTGTAAGTCATATAGCGTGGTGTTGAACTAAATTTGGCATAGGCTTTGATGACCTTATTGATCGCTTCAATAAAATCTTTTTCCGTTGCAATTTTTCGCCGAGCACGAATAGCAAACATACCAGCTTCTGTACAAACACTACGTAGTTCAGCACCGGTACTATTTGGACACAGTCGCGCTAATAATTCATAGCGAATGTCCTTTTCGACACTCATTGATTTTGTATGAATTTTAAATATATGTGTTCGACCCTGACAAATAAAAGAATGTTATTCTTGAAGAAAAATCAAATGTCATTTACTTCTAAATCTGGCAGATTAAATTCAACTTTTCGATCGAGCCGACCTGGACGAACAAGTGCTGGATCGAGTGTATCCGGTCGATTTGTAGCCATTAGAACCTTAATATTTCCTCTTGGATCAAAACCATCGAGTTGATTGATTAATTCAAGCATTGTACGTTGTACTTCATTGTCACCACCAGCACCATCATCAAAACGTGCTCCACCAATAGCATCGACTTCATCGAAAAATATGATACAAGCTTTTTTACCACGAGCCATTTCAAATAATTCACGAACCATTCGTGCACCCTTGATTTACAGGAAAAAAAAAGATTCTATTGCAAACGTAATATTGATCGTGTAATATAAACAAACCTCGCCAACATATTTTTGAACAAGTTCTGAGCCAATAACACGAATAAAACAAGCATCTGTTCTAAAATATATGAATTTCACATAAGACTCATGCGAGCTTTTTATTTTTTTTATAGTAAATCCTAAACGCGAACGACTCTCGTCAATATTGTGATGCTTTAGTGAAATTAAAATCTCCGGAGAAGATAACTCCGTACTATTCGTTACCGATTAGCTACTGCTCGTGCGCATAATGTTTTTCCAGTGCCTGGTGGTCCATAGAGTAGAACACCTTTTGGCGGTTCAATACCTAAATTAACGAATTTTTCTGGCTAAAAAGAGAAAGAAATCACAATTAAACAGCTTCTCTATGTTTGTTTTATCATACGTGTAGAAGAGGAAGTTCAACAACTTCTCGAAGTTTTTCGATTTGTTCTTTACAACCACCTACATCGCTATATGTTACATCAGGTTTTTCTTCAACTTGCATCATTGTCACGGATGGATCAATTTTCGGTGGTAATGGTAAATGAATTTGATATTTATTTCGATCAACTCTAGATAAATATAAATGAGATAAAAAAAATTCGTTGTTTTTAAATATTATTCTTACCCAACACGCATTCCCTCTTCAATATCTGTTGGTGAAACAGTATCAGCAAGATCGACAACAAATTTCGCAAATTGTTTAACATTGATTATGTATTTTGCATCATCACTACCTTCATTTATAATTTTTGTACATCGTGCAACTTGTAATGGTTGTTCACCTAAAGAATTGCAGAACTTAGAATATGAGATTTTTCGATTTCTTTCCAATTACTTTGAAGAGCTTGTTTATCTGCTGCTAAATCCCATAATGCAGGTGGTGCAAGACCAGTATCTGATTCTTTAATACCTGATAATTCATTGACTCGTTTCAATGCAGTTTGTACATCTTCTTCTGTTTGTTTAATGGCTTTATCATAGGGTCCAGCACCCTAAAACAATTCATAATAAATGAGTTTTTAAAGAAATGATTAACTTACATAAGACTTTAGAAGTGCAATTTCAGCTTCATCAAGTGCTAAAATGACAAGATTTATCAAAAATTCAATAGAAAAATAGACAAATACTCTACCTTTGATGGGTTTTTCTTCGTCTTTATCATCTTTTTGCTTAGTTTTTCGTTGATCGTCACCAAGATAATCAGGCATTTTTTGTTAAATAGGACCGTATTTAAAACGAATGGATGAATGAAAAGGAGTAGATGACTCATCGCATGAATTTTTCGAAATTTTTTAATTTCAGAAACCGGCAATTCTATTTCATTTTATAGAAAAAAAAAGACTATACTGAGTTATTTTCCAAGAATGAAAACCGCAACGATATAAAACAGTGACACCTATAGTAATATCCGGTTGTTATGAATGCAAGATAGATATAGTATAAAAACAAAACAATGTTGAGAAATAAAGATCGTGCCAGATGCAACTCAACTATAGTTTCGGTTGTTTTTCTTTCAGGTTTCTATTCATGAAGTTTCATATAACCGTTTTATGTAATCTTTCAATTGAAAAATTGTTTTTTTTTAAAAAACAAAAAATAATAACAGATATACATTTACATTTGATATAAAAAAAAACAATAAGCTACGTTCTTTGATCATTTATACCAGAGGTAAATTATCTAGTGGACATTGTATAGAAAATTCTTTTAAATAAATTTCAATACAATTTACATGGAAGATATGTGTACAGGGCAATGTTTTTATTTGCTGTCCAAGAGCATATGTCTCCATGCAGATAGTACAATGATCGTTTAAATGTGATTCACTGACATTCGTTGTTGGCAATCGATCTAAAGCACTTGCATCAACTGTTTTACGTTGTACACATTCATCAAGTCGCAATAGCATTTCATAATCATTTGGAGATCTAAATAGAAAGGAGAAAAATAGTGTCTTTATAAATTATCTAATCGGAGTTTGAATTCTTACAGATCACGATTTTGCATTTCAAGAAGAAAAGCAATCATAGCATCATCAAAACTGATGTTGTTTTGAAGAGTATAGTCATTAATTGTATATTCACTCAATTGATTTGGTGGAACATTCGATGCAGGTTTTTGAATTGTTGCTTTCTGAACGTTAGGAACAGTTTTACGATTACGCTTTTCATCAGGAACCGACCGTAATTCTTCAGATGAATAGGGCCGATTTGATGTACTTCCAGAGCTATGATTTCGACTTGGTGGATCAAGTACAACCGTTTTAACTAATCGATGGTGCATGTACAATATTTTATTCTGTGAATTAAATTTAATTGATTTTGCATGCTTTGTCTTTATCTGACAGCGTGCATTCACTTTTTTATTTGAGCGTTTTGCACGTTGATATTTGGTTTTCTCAAAATCATCAACCAAAGATAGTTGTTTTCGATCTAGATGCCGAGTCAAATAACACTCATCATTATTATCATCATTGTCGCAGAAATAATCTGAATCATCATCACTGTTATCCAAATAAAGAAATTGAGTATAATAATAATCCTCATCATTTTGTTCTAAAGCCTCTTCGTCAACACTAGATAACGAAAATCAAAATAAAGTAAAACTTGTCACGATAAATCATCTACCTGTGATTATCTGCAGCAACTGTCGATTCTGAAGATGGAATCGCAACATTATCATCAGCACCAATTTCTTCATCATTACTATTACTAATTGGTTCGATTTTATGTGCCTCAATTGTTATTTCTATTGACTGCAGCGTTGTGGCACTTACTGTGTTTGACGATAGATTAATAGGAGGCATTTCTACATTCCTACTGCTTGGCTTCATCGACTGGACAGACAACTATATATACTCCAGCGAAAATGCGAAAACTTTTATGTGAGGTAATGACAAAAGATTCTTGCATCATTCTCGATGTAATGAAGCAATACGTGAAAAGAAAAAGTAGTCATGTATATTATAGTATGACGTATTCAGTATTTGTTCTTTTTTTACCAAGTACATTTTCATCCGTTTTCACTTTACAAGCAAAAAAACAAACGCGTATACGCACACGATTTTCTTTTCTGTACAATCAAAGAAGTGTGTGATATGGAACGAAACAAAAAATTGAAAATAGAAAAATAAAACGAAAACAAGCGGGAATTTATTACAAAGATAAACTATTCAAACTGCTTTTGCAGGCAAAAAAGAACAGAAGATATACTTCAACTAAGTATTAATCTTTTATATGAATACAAATGCTCACCATAAGTTTATGTTTCAAAGAGATTTAATATTCCCCCAAAAATAAAATAAAATAAAATAAAATAAAACGCATCACTATCGTAAAACAAAGATCACCAGTGAGACAAATTAACAATGCTTTCAAATTATGGTGTATAAGAACTTGCGGTCGAAATCGCTAAATGTTGAGCAAGTAAAGGATTTGTATGGCAATAGTACGGTGCTGGCGCCCGATGATGATAGGGCGCTCGATTGTATGGATATGGTGGACGAATGAAATGTTGCTGTTTTTGTTGTTGGTGCTGTTCTAGCTGTTGATTTTGTAGATCGTAATCCATTTCATATTCATATTCATCGTTATCAATATTATGTAAGCCTTCCGATGATGGTGACGAGGAAGAAGATATATTTTGTGGCATCGATGATAGGAATGGATTTTGTTGATGTTCTTCTCGGATGATATGAAGTCCAGTAGAGTTTGTTGGCAATGGCACAACTTTAAAAATAATGATAATACAAAAAAACAATATTTTTCAAAAAATCATACCAGAACCTCGTCGAATTATTGGCGAATCTGCATTATTATTAATCGAATACTAAAATTAAGAGCATCAATAATTTTTCTCAAAATTTGTTCTTATAATTCTAAATTTTACTTTTTGTATTTGCTTTTGAAGTTTATGTAATTCTTGTAAACTAGATGTGGTAACATCATCATCGCCTAGTTTTGCATCTACAGCATTATGATATAAACATTCGAGATGTGCTTTTGTCGAACTATTGATAAAATTTGTTGCCGTATCACTTGCACGACGTGATAATGAACCGCGATCTTTTGCTGTTTCACGAGCGCCTCGTCGGGCTTTACCACCAAGTAGCATACCTTGTTCACATACAGTATGACGTTTACCACGATTAAGATATCTATAGATTAAAATGAATAAATATCAATTGTTTTCCTTTCTTTTATCAATTCTAACTACCTACCGTGTCAGTATTTCAATATCTTCTTCATCATCATCATTCTCATTCGTTTCATGAGGTGTCACAGTAAATATTGGCGGTGTGATTGGCGAACCACGTGTAATACTGCCGCGGGATGATCTCTAGAGTATTCCAAGAATGACTTATTTCGTATTTTAATTGTTGTGTTTTGCTTACGTTAGATACAGGAGATGCTATGTTTGTTAAGTGAACGGGAAGCATTGTATTTGAACCGATTTCACTATGCTGCTGTTGGAATAGAAGTAGATGAGCAACACTATCACTGGCTCGTCGGTTTAAATCTATTAGAAACAGAAGCAAAATCGTTATTTTAATTTAGGTCTCAATGACATTTTATGTTTCTTATGAATTCTCTATGTCACATTGATCGTTTGTTCCTAATTCTAATCGTGTCATAGTTTTATCTGTGTAATAATGATTGAAACTTCTCGAGAAGATATTTTATGGAAAAAAATTTCAACAACGTACAGAAACTATCTGGACTCGGCGGTGATAACCAATTGCTATTAGTTTTTTGTTGTTCATAATAATTATCTGAAGCATTTGTTACATTTGAATCTACGGTCAAACCATTGTAACTTGTCGAATGGGGATTTCGTTGATGATAAAGTGATGGTTGCGATTCGGAATAACATTCATCATGTTCATCATCGTGGTGTGTAATTAGTGCATCGAATTTTTGTCGTTGTTGAAGATGATGAAGTCGATTTGTTAATAGCGATGGTTCAATGGTTGATGATTGATAAGCATATCGGCCATCTAAGTTTAATGTTGGGTTTGCTTCATTATGTACAAATAAATCCGGTCGAACAATAGTATGCCGTCGCAAGCCATGTGTTCGAGCATATTGCTCGTGCAGTTGTCTCGTGACATCTTCATCATCATCTTCCTCATCGGAATAATTATCTAGATAGTCTAGATGAATATCTGGATCACACGAATGTAGAGATTCATTCTGAAATAAGAAATAAAATTTATAATAGAAAAGTTTTGTTTCTTTCGTTTACAGTATTTGATGAGCAATAAGTTAGATCTGCATGATGTTCATTGATTTCTGTATGACTTGTTTCACTATTTGGAATATGAGAATCTTGAAAAATCAGAAATATTTTTGTTTCGATGCGTAAATAAAATTTCGCTATTTACTATTTATTTGACATGTTTGCTGGAATTTTTCTAATAGTAAATGCCATATAGCTGCATCGCTATCATAGGAATTTCCATGTACAGATGTTAATATTTGTGTACGATCGTAGCCAAGTGCTTCGGCATGATCAAGTATGGCGTTTGTTAATTGACAATTAGGCACTGATTGTGTTTGAGATGGCACATCAGTTAGATTTGAACTATTTAACATTAACCATCGATGATTTTTAATATCATTTACAGTATAACGTTGTTCTGGATCAACTGTTAACATATGACTAATTAACGAACTGCAATCTGTAAGAGAGATAAAATATGAATTTTAAATTTCAAATTCAATTTATTAGTATACCTGAACTAATATAAAATGGTAAACGGAATTGCCCAGAAAGAACACGTTTTCGTAATTCCGAAAGATTATTACTATCGAAAGGTAAATGGCCACAAACAAATATATAAAGGAGAACGCCGAGTGCCTGAAATTTCGAGGGAAAGAAAAAAATTATTTTTACGAATAGATTAATTATTAAGTTTTCTTCCTACCCAAACATCAACTTTTTCCGGCGAATATTCAATACATTGATAAAGTTCAGGAGCTGCATATCTAAAAATATAATCTAAATGCAATTTTTTTCTAAAGCTTGCATTACTTACGGTGGTGAACCACAAAATGTCTGTAGTTTTTTATTTGGCGTGAATGTATTGGCAAAACCAAAGTCTGTAATGAAATATAAAATTATAGCCAACTAGAACTATTAAATGATGTGCACGTATATAATCTCAAGAAGCGCATTTAATAGCTTCGAACACTTGGAGTAAATAGACATCTTTGCACTTATCTTTGTTTTCTTTTGTTAATGTGGAAAATAAAACAAAAAAGGATCTCAATGACCTGACAAAAATGTATTTTTCTCTGTACTTTAGTTTGCAGTGCATAAAAAGATTTTTTTCAGATAAATCTTCTGGGCATTCTTTTTTTTAATGAAGCGCTGCTTTTCGCTTTCCTAATCCTACTAGCTTATATTAAGTTCTTTTGTATTGAATTTTCATTAAAATTCAAAGGTTAGGGTCACAGAATAAAAAATGATTTTTATTTAAACAACATTTCTTTGTTTCTATCGAGCGCGTCTGCAGAAAATTCTGATCTATATCTTTCTCGTTGCTTATGCTATGATTAAACGCTTTTCATGGTGGTGAAAAAAACATCGGGTAACTAAAAAGTAGTTAAACAGCTTACGTTCGATCTATGACATTTACTGTTTTTTTCATGGAGAAGACAAGATCATCGGCATGTTTTTGTCTTGGAAAGTATTATAAAACTAACAGATATTATTTTTGTTTTTCTCCTAATAATTCGATTTATAAGAAAAATTATATTTTATCAACTGGAAAATGCAAGAGTTTCTTATTGAATAATTCAAAATGTTTTTACAAGGGATCTATCAAGGATTTTATTGAAAGTCATGTTGTGATTGGAATCTAAAACAATATTTACCTGCTACTTTAATATTTCCATGACCATCCAGTAATAGATTTTCTGTCTTTAAATCACCTAAAGTGTAATCTTATAAAAACATAAGCAGAACGCTAATTTTCAACATACGATGCACCTGTAATTGGAAAAGAAAAGCTGATGAAAAATAAATAGGAACAATTTTAGTAATTTACAATATTTTTCGAATGAATGTATTCAACAGCTAGTACAAGCTGTCGAAATTTTTCTTTGGCTTTTGCTTCACTCAGGCGTTTCTCACGAACCAGTAAATCTAGAGAAAAATTTCGAATGACAAAAATTAATTGTTTTTAAGAAAATTGATCAACTCACCTAAAAGTTCACCATTGGCTGCATACTCGGTTACTAAATAAATTAGGTTCCTTGATTCCATTACCTGTAGACAGAGAGCATAAATTTCAGTTTTTTTTTCTTCTTCTGCTTTCCAACATACTTCGTAAAGACGGATAATATATGGATGCATTAATGATTTCATAATTACTATTTCACGTTCAAGTTTTTTGTGATCATTTGGATTCAGACGTGATTTATCTATTATTTTAATGGCTACCTGTCAAACAACGAAAGATAAATATGATTGTGTGAAACATTGTTTCTTGCTGTTTTTCTTCTTGTACCTTTTGATGTGTGTCACAATGTGTCGCCAATTTAACAACAGCAAAACTTCCTTTACCAATTGTTCTTTCAAGGAAATATTTTCCTATTTTCATTTGTCGACTAGACTGATATGACGTCAGCAAACCATTTCGCATACAACTATTCGATGTTATTGTAGATGTACGCGAATGAGCTGCCGATGATAAAGGTGATGCAGATGCTGATGAAGTTGAAGAATTTGGAATGGATAACTCTTGCGGGATAGTAGAAGGTATCGATGATAGTGGTTTCTCGCTAAACATCTTACATACAAAAAAAAGTACAAAGAATGTAGAGTAGAAAAGATTATGAACTGTACGAAAAAAACGTTTATGGTGTCAACAGAACAAAGCTTATCGATCGTTTTTTTAATAGCGAACTGTTGCAGGGTTGTGAACAACAAAGAATAATAGTCTGATTTTTTAAAAAGCGAACGAAAGAGAAATACAGTTACTTTGGTCATATGGAGAGGACATGTGTACTTGTTTATGTGCACATCTAATTTTCAAGTATACGTGCAATCGCATCATTCAAGAAAAGGCAGCAGATCGAGCAAGAGCGAGAACAGGAGCAAGAGAGAGAGAGAGAGAGAGAGAGAAATCTGAAAGAAAAGAAAGCAACCGGAGCCCTTTCCTTTCTCTTCTTAATGTGGTTTAAACGAGAGCAATCCATCAAATATTTTTTTGTCAGGTTTTTGCATCATTGTTGTTCGACATCGATAGCAACGTAATAAGAATACACAAAGATGTCAGAGCATCAAACATTCTACGAAGGAAACATGTTTGATCGTACCATACACCTATGCCTATGTATATTCAACATTAATTTATTTGGCTTCTCAATAATTTAATTCATACGAGTGAAATGACTAATAAGAGAAGAAGAAAATTATACTAAATAAACAAATCAGGCATTAGCCTTTATTCGTTTGCTTTTCTTCTTCGTCTTTTCTTTTTTGTTCGCGAATGTTTTCTGCTACAGGAAAAAATAATTCATTTATTCATTGCGACTGAAATAATTAAATATTTTTTCATGAGACATTTCTCTTTTAACAAATTAACAAAAATTGAAATCACATATGTTAATATCTACTCGAGGGAAAAACCATTATGTTTCATTCAACACAGGAAGGAAAAAAGGATCTCTAACAAGGTGAAGCATCATTAAGCTGGTAATATTTTCATACTTTTACTCTATGCTGATATGTCGGTATTATTTTCATAAACAAAAAATGCCCACGCACGTATTAGCCAGATTACTGAAGATTGTGAAAACATTCTATAGCACGTGTGAAAGCGTAAATACATCTTCAGCAGTAATTACATACTCCACTTAAGGAAATGTGTCAGTAAACACTTAAAAAATATTTATCAATATTCGTTCAAAAACTAACAGTGTACTGAGAGTACGGTTTCTCGTATGATTTAAAACGCCATGATACACAACAAGAAACTAACCTTATCTAAATCTTGCACTAAAAGGCTGTCTCTTGGTATTTTCAAACGAACGCAAGGTGATCATAATAGTGGATGTGTTTCATCTGTCTAGATCATAAGCGTACTCATATATATATATATATATTTTTTTTTTATGTGATTCCTGTTAGCATGGATCTATGGCGTATGTCCGCATTTATATATTTCTTCTATAGTCACTATAGGTGTCCTTGAACCTTAAAAATATTACACCGCGAAGTTAAAGAGTAAAATGTTCAAGTTCATTTTTCGTATATTGTTTTTCTTTTCTCTTTCTCTATTAGAGTAGACAACAGCGCGAAGGAAAAAGAGAAACATACCTTTCTTTTCTTGTAATAGCTTTTTAAGGCCACGTCATATTATTCTCTGTTGGTAGCCCATAAAGTATGTTTTAATGTGATTTTGTTGAAAAATCCAACAGATGTATCGAATATAAAGCCATAGAGTTTGTTTATACTGCACTGAGAATACTACAGAAGAAGCAGAATGGGGTCAATATACTTCTTTTTGTTGTGTTCTTTTTTTCTTGAGTTTTTTCTTTTTTTTTCTTCTCTCGCTCTGTTTGTTGCATCTCTGACTATCTGTGTTTGGTTTCTTTTTCTTTTTCTTTCTTCTTCCTCAGTGTATACGTACGCACCACACACACAAGCACACAAACACTAACAGCAGCATTATACTTCCGAACCACACAAAAGAAAAGATGAAAAATAATAAAAAGCTTGAAAGAACAGATATTAGATGCGAATAAACAAAAAAATCTAAAGAAGAAGAAGAAGAAGAAGAAGAGAAAGAGCTCGGAGTGTGTTCATACGTTGTTAATATTCAAAAAAACTTTGTAAAACAAGTTTGGTTTCATTCGGAAACAATAAGGCAAATAGATTTGACTGAATAATTACGATACCATGTAGAAGAAAATTTTCAAATAATGGTATTTGTTATTGTTGTTGATAATGAACATAAATGCATGATGTTAAACGTCATCGACGACAAGCAGATGGATGTATTTTCAAAAATAAATATGCGTCGAACGAGACTAAATATGTGTTCTGTTTAACCTAGTTGAGAAATGATTTTCAGAAGATGTCAATGTCTCATTAATTAGACATAATTTTAAATATTCAAACAAACAAAAAATAGAAAAGAAACTAAAGACATACTCTTCTTTATGTGCAAACATCCAAAGAATTATTATAGATACACGTATAATATATTATTTCCTTTTAATTTTCCTGGATATAAAAAAAATAAATAGGATTTATGTTTTCTCTATAGATTTGGTATTGAATCAACATGCAATGAATAATTTCCTGAGAAAAGTTTAAATAATCAATTCTAGATATTATGATATGTTTGTATCTTATCAATAGACGAGATTCTAGTCATAGTCAAAATAAACAAGCAATTTCAATTAGTTAAATAGAACTTTTGAGTTATGATTCAATCAAATATTGTTTATGACCGTGTGACTTCTCGACTTGACAGTTTGTTTATATCTAGGAAGAAAATGCCTGTTCGACTGGAAGACATCGACGAATGAAAATTTCCATGTACTTGTCAAAATTAAGGATTGTTGTTTTAATAATCAAAAACAAATAGACAACATATGGCAGACGTCCATTGAACGACATATTTCTTGACATTGTCTATTGTTCAATAAGATAATGGAAAAGCTACTGCAAATATTACCATTCAAAACGGTTAAATTCAACAAGTGAGCACGTTATGTATATAAGATGATAACTAGATTTTTGTTTTCTTTTGCAAACCATAAACTACTTTCGTCATAAAGCGTTAAAGTGATAATCGGCTTTAGTTTTCTTAACACTAGGAGTTGAAATTGTGTTTGCAATTCCAAATGATACAAAAAAATCAAAAGCGAAACTCTGTTAAATAGATCTTTGTTTTTTGGCATGTAGGAAAAACATTTCCATGAATTCAATTTGAATAAAACATCTCAAATTCATGATTTTATAGTTTTATAAATTAGACGCTAATTAATTCAGGAGAAAGGAAATTGAATGAAACCGGCATACTCCATTGTCTCCGGAGAATGATTTCAAACGGGCATTTGAGTATACAATCTGAAATTTGGACTTCCTCTTATATCAATAGTTTTGACAACCATATTAGCAGTAAGTTATCACCAAAGTGATATGCCCATGAGAAGCAATTCTTTGCATACGTGGTAGACACTCTTGACAACAGTTTATCACATATACCTTAGCAATGACATATCACGGACGTGGTTGACATTTCTCTCTGCATACATGGCAGATCGCATACCAGTAATGTGTCATTAGAATACAACAGCTATTCCGCCAACGCATTCCTTTAGGATAAACCAAACGTGTAGCACACGCCATAAAACAGAATCCTTGTGCCTTCTAGATGCATCACTTTAATCTCTACGTCAAGAACTTTTTTAATATTATGAATGATCCGTGTATCATGTAAATCGTCAACTTTCGGTTTTCGTCTATCGATTATTTAACATCGGAAAACTATGTACAATTCTGTATTGTAACTTTTTGTGTTGTTTTTTTTTCATTAAAGAGAATACAAGACGAATTGCGTTTTGTTTTTAATCTGACAACAAACGAAAAAAAAATGAAAAAGAAAAAAAATGAAAATTTATCGCAGTTTTTAAGGTGTTATTTGATATTCTTGAAATGGTTGAATACGATACTGAACAAGTGATTCGAGAAACCTAAAAATAATAAAGTAATTAACTTTATTTTTTGTCCTATAAATTTTTACCATTCCGGAGTAAGAAAATGAATGCCAGCATGAATACATTTTTCATACATTTCACGTCGATTAATTAAATATTCTTTTTCACAAAGAACAATCCGTGTTATACCTGTTTGTATACGTGCAAAATGTGAATCAGTTGTATGTTTAGCACCAGACAATTGAACTAGTTCAATTAATTCATCATTATTCATCATTTCTTGGCAACCATTGCATTTTAACATAATAGAAAAATTTTCCAATAATAAATTCTTGGGTAAATTATCTGGTAAAATACTTTGACGACTTCGTTGCATACCTGCAGAGAACAAAAACGAAAATTACACAGCGAAGTTCTTAAAAACAAACCATTATGATCAGATGAAAGTGTTAAATCTCCTTGGATTTCGAATGGTTTTTCATTTAGTATTCGGTTGGCTTTTAAACATGCATCAATCCAACGATATGTTACAATGTACATATGGCGCGCAACAGCTTGAATCACTTTTTTCGATAATGGACATACAAGTGTTTCGTCTTCTTCATCTGTTACTAAATGTGTCGAATGTTCGTCAACAGCATTCGATAATTCGATTTGAAATTTTGAACAAAAATCTTTCAAACGACCCTGAAAAGAAATTAAAATAAAATATGTCAATTGTTGCAGACAATAATGAAACCTTGGTCTACTTAGAAAAACGGAAACCTTGAAAATATACAAAACGAAGGTATCAATAAAAACCAATGAACTACTTCCACACGGATTTAATGTTACAACACAGACTTAGTGCTTTGGAGCATGCCGTTCCCTGCCACTCGTCAAACAACATGACAGACATCCTACAAATATTTTCTTGCTCCTTGGCGACTGCATTGATGACATCTGACACGTTGCATGTGAATAATGACTTTTTAGAATTAATGAATTGTTATCTTAAAGCGTACCTGCAGGATTAATTAAAATGATAGTGAAGAGTTGCAAGTCAAGCGCCTGGAGATAATTAATACTTTGTCTTTCACATTTTAATACTATGAGACATCGCACTAATAGATTTTATATAAGCCACATGAAGCCAGCAGGCAGGCTTTTAACTCTATGGAAACTTGATGTTAACAAAACTTTGTATTTTTCAATTAGAAAAATAAAATCATTTCTATCTCTATGGGAATATGATTTTAACACGGATGACTGATTAATAGGATAAGAAAAATACCAGAAATGTCATTTCAATTATATTCGTATCCCATCGATTACAGTAGTAGCGACTAATCATTGCACTCAAAAGAAAAACTCGTAAAATTATATGAGATCTACTATTGTCGAAATCGAACTTATGTTCTCGATAGAAAAATTAATGTGCAATTACCATTTGATCGTCATCAAGACAAGTACTGGTAACAACAATTTGTTTATCTCCATCATTTTCGTCTTCAATTTTAATTCCATTTAATAGAAATTCATGACTACCATTTCGTTTAAGATAATTCGTTGTTAATACTCGACTTGATGGCGTTAAAATTCTTATCGTACGATCCGATGTCAGTTCATCATCGGTCATAACCGATACTTTTGTTGATGTTATTGTTGTTTGATCAACGGTCGAAGGATTACATTGCACACCGATGGAACGGCAACATATACCATTAAATAATGGTAACGTTCGAGGTCCTAGAAAATACACGTTTTTACTTTGATGAATGATTTGCTTGTTTTTACCTCTTAACGATTCGGAGCGTTTTTTATTGTCATAAGCTATATGTTCCTCTTCATTATCATCACCATTCGTTGTATCGAATGTAGTTTGTAATTTAGCTTGTCGACGTCGAAGTATAGCACGTGCATTATTAAACCATGTTGTTACTTGATCATATGTTATTGATGATTGCTTAGCTAGGTCTGATTTTTCTTGATTACTCGGATATGGATGACTACGATGTTCTCGAAGCCATTTTTTCAAATAAGCTAAATGAATGATATATTTCGAATAAACTAGAATTGAAGATCAATATTTTACTTGTAGGAAACTTTTCTCGACTAGCTGAAAGTGCATTGATTAATATATGATCGATCTGTACACCTAAATTATCTTCATCGTTGGACGAAGATTCTTCGTTTTTAATATTTGTTTCATCGTCTACAGAGATTTTATGTAATTTTAGTGAAAAAAAATTAAAATAAAGCTGAATATTTACCTGATGCAGTGTAGCTTTGCGATGTACTATCAATATTAGTTTCGTCGTGTTGATTGTCATCGTAATCTATTGATTGTTCTTTTAAATTTGAAATTGTATCTTTCTTTTGTGGATCATCAAATTCTATAATAAATTAATGAGAAAGTTCATAGTTGTGTGTGAGATCGAGAAAATTATACTTAAAATGCGAAAAACAACATAAGTGCGTAACTACTTAATGTTTTCATACTTATCATTATTTTAAAAAATGTATAGTGAAAATTTCACATTTTTATCTTTCATATAACTTCTTTTTTAAAGTCTAACTAATTTCAAAATACGTATTACCCTGCAATGTTCTTTTTAGGCACTTGAAACCTTGTTATTTTGCAAAACATAGAAATAAAACATTTTTTTTATATCAAGTGGCCTTTATATTCAATCTGTTGCTAGCTTGGAAAAATGGTTGTTATTGTTGTTGCTGTTGTGTCATAATGTATGAGAAAAAATATGTCTGCCATCGAATGTCAAAAATACAAGTAAATAGATGTATAGACAAGTAAATTAGTCCGTATTATTTAGCCATGAAAATCGCGTTTACATATTTCCTGTCAATTGGCAAACGTTTCGTTTCCGTCACTGCTGAGAATATTACATTTTTCTCTTCTTCTAATGTTGATATGAAAAATATAGATACAAAAAGCATATTAAAATCAATTAATCCAAGCAGAAGTGATTTTCCATCTTACACCCAGGGATAAAATTATGAAAAAAGATTTTTTCATATTGTTTTAAGCTTTCCAATGATATCATCAAATCATAATTATTATCAGATTGCTAAAGAAACAACCTGGATGACAGTAAAATTCTAGTTTCTCATCACATGGAATGCATAAATATAATTGCTTTTGGTCTGGATAGAATGATAGTAAAATCAGATCTCGAAGATGTTTCCTTAGCCGAAATATGCAACTCCTAATATTATTTTCCTACCCATGTACAACAAAATCGTACAAAATCTGATTATAATTGATTGTTATGCGACTATAAATCTATTTTAATGGCACTATTATAATCTGATTTTTCAAACTTGAAAGGCAGATTATTCTTGATTTTGATTGTATTTTAATTGATTACCTAAAAAACTATTATAATCGATTAAACTAAAACCAAAATCAAAAATAATCTGCCGTTTGAGGTTGAAAAATCTGATTAAAATCCGATTAAAATAGTGCCGTTGTAATAGATTTTTAATCTGATTATTAATCCAATTTTTTTACATGGGTATTAGGAAAAGCTGTTTTGAATAATTTTGGTATCCACTGAATATGAACGATCGTACACAGTTATCGATTGCAAATGATGCTCATTAGCTTTCACTGCATTTTTCCTTTAGAGAAATATTCAATTTAATTATCTACCTATTTTATCATCTATCGATGAAGTACTGTCTACTCTTGGAATACTCATTGAAGTTGATGACATCATATTCATAGCCATCGTAGGTGCTGTATTTGGTTTTCCATTGAGTTTAATAAAATGTTTTCGACATAATTCATTTCGTTGCGCAGCAATTAAACATCCCGGTATGGAACAAATCGTACGCCAAACTACACCATCGAATTTTTTTCTTGAACCATTTTCCATTTCAATAATATCACCTTTATTCGGATGATTAATATCGACTGTTGCTGGAATAACAGCTATTGATAGACGACGATTAGGTTTCGGTATAGAATTTTTATTCATTCCATCGTATACGAATGATTGTAAATGATTACCACCAGATGACGGAGATTTTAGACGACGACGTTTGCGAGATGGAGATGGAGATGAATTTATAGACTGTACTAATGAACTTGGAGGTTCGGGTAAAATTTGCTGTTCAGATTCAGGATAAAGTACTGATGGACTGTTAGCTTTTCCGCGAAATTCTTGATAATGTTGTGGACATAAACTAAAAAAATATGAAAATCTATGTTCAGAATAAACAATTCAATTTCAAAACTAACCCATTTTGATATTCAAGACTTCCAGGTGCGACTAAAGTGCAATTTGAGTTACTACAAACACGTCGATACTGTCGACCATCGTATTTTTTTCTAATACCATTCGGCAAAACAATAATATCACCTTTTTTTGGCTGTTCTTGTTCGGATGAGACTGGCTGTGTTACTGATAATTCACTATCATTTTTTGATATTTTACGTTTTTTTAATGCGGCTAAATGTGGTTTGCATAAACCTTGACTTTGAGTGTAGTAACTACAATTTAGTTTTGAACACATACGACGCCATGATGAACCATTATATTTTTTTCTTGTGCCATCACTCATTTGCATAATATCACCTGTGTTGGCTCGCACTGGTAACGATGTTCCTTCTGGATATAATTGATTATCATGTGAAATACTTTTTTGTGGTTTTGATAAACGCGTACGACTATGATGATTATTATAATTATTATTATTGTTATTATTGTTATTATTATTACGAGAAGATGTGTTATTTATATAAGATGCAGACGTTACGGGTAAAATACGATCGGATAATGAACGAAGATCATCATCGACTTCGAGATCCATCGGAATCTTAAATATTGGTAATAATATATTTTTGTATCAGAAACATACGACACCCTTCAAACATTTGTTGACAAACAAGACCTATATGGCAGATAGAACGGTTAAATTTATCCACCAATTAAACTTTATTGCATAGTCTTACCTCAATGTTGGGTAATGATAAGTGGCGACCTCTATCAGAAATGCTTGCTTATTTTTTTTTCGAAAGGTTATCTTAATATTTGAATTTCTATACAGGATTAAAACAAAGATTAGCTCCAATTCAGAATCTTCATATGTTTTAAAATCAAACGATAAAACAATGCAAATTCAAAAGATTTACCATTCGATATTTTATTTTAAGAGACGATAGTGTATTATTCAAAAACCAAAATTATTTAATTCCAATAACAGAACATTCATTTTATGTTACAGGAGCTGCATTTTTTTCAATGTACACCGATTGAAGAGAGTGAATTTTCTATTTATATTGCTGAAAAAATTGATTGACAAATATAAGTATCCGTGTCTGCTGTTTTCACTGTCAGTTATTCTCGGCATTCTCGTTTTCTGCTAGATTATATGTTGTTTGATTGGTATCATGATAGGAATTTTTCAATTCTGCGTAATAGCACTGATCGAATCAAAAATATTTTGTTGTAAACAAATCTTTGTTTTCGACGAATAATATTCATGATGATTATCTTTTAGTTTGGCTTGTAGAAGCATCGAGAGTATCTATCATGTCTTGAAATTATTGTGAGTATTCTCATTCATCTCAGCAAGATTCAATATAACTTTATGAAGAAAAAAAAACAGAGAATTTGCTTCTCTTATTTGCTAAGGATTCATTTGATCATAAAAAGAAAAGTTTTTATTTCAAGGAATCATAAAAAATCCGATGTTCTGTTTTGATGAAATTATTTATAGAATACACGTAAAGGAAAGAAAAATGCAATGTTTACACACGAAAAACAGCAAATTTAATACATCTATGTCTTATATCGACTTTTTGGATTTCTCTCATATTATTGTAAATCAAAATGTTATATTCTTGTGCCCATTGAATTCACATGCATAAACAGATTATTCGTACGACTTGATATTTTCGTTATATTGATTGAAAGGCTATTAGAATGAAAAATAAAAGAGCATAAACATGTGTCATTTTATACAAAAAATACTACTTGACAAATAATTTACATTAAGGATTATAAGAGTATAAAAAGACTAAAGACAAATAATAAATCAACATCAGGTTCTATTTTGACACTTAGAGTTCTGCACATCAATTTTTTCAAGACAATTATTCTGCATTAGATCACGATTTCACGCATTTGTTCTTACTGCTACCAATATATTAGCAGTCGGTCAGTCGATAACCAGCTGGTTAAGTACAAAGCGGACTACTGGTCGTTTCATCCTGAGAAAATAAAAAGCAGTAATCAATCTGTACTACAAATACCACAGTATCCGTATGAGTTTTACGTCTAAAAATAGTTCGTAGACTCCGCAATACTTCATATCATGCCATTCTGTTGTGTAGTACGTAATGTACTGACTATTAATAGAAACCATATTCTTCACATGGTGAACCTTGTGTACCTGTCTCGAATTTCTGTACAACCATCGAATCGTTCTCATTTTTTATATCAATGTAAAATTTATTGAATAATAATCTTAATTCAAAGAGCCTATTTAGACTTGAGTCATTTATGTAGATAACACATTCGAATATTATCTAAAAACGAGATAATTTCTACCATTTAATTAACAGTTTACTCCCAGATTGACATTAGTTACATTACATTTGCACTATTTACGTCGTTCCGATCGTTTTTATTTCTTTTAATCATGCATACAGAATATGGGGGAAAATATTCGATAAGAAAAGATCATTTTACTTCAAAGGTGAGTTAACAACGAAAATAAATGTGACGAGTACATGAATTTTTATCATTCGGACAACAGCATAGGATCTATTTTAGCAATTAGTCTGACTAATCCATGAATAAAGCGGCTTACCTGACTGAGTAAATCGTTTGTTCATATTGCTTATAGCTCTGAGTGCACGATCGAGTTCTTATTTCTACTTGCATCGAAATTGTTTTATTGAAGAATGAGTAAAATTCATAGCATTCTACTCAGAATAGACCCTGAAAACTTCATAGTAAACCGGTATTCTAGACAAGATTTGAGATCTAACCGTATTTAGAAACGATCGGAACAAGAATTTTATTATTATTGTTCGCATATGTTTTATGTCATATTTTTTGAATGCTAATTAACTATCGGTTTATTCATGTTATATACTAATTGTGTTCTATGAAAATGATGGTTATATTTGGGAATGTTTTTTTGTGGATTGATTATGTTTCGCAACTTTTCATATGATCCGTATGGCTAATTTGGACAATCGAAATCAAGATGTTTACATGTTTGTATATTAAATTTCTTCTTTTGATCTATTTCATAGAAATAGAATATCTCTCTATTAATTCGGTTATGCGAGATTAATCATGCAAGGTTAGAAAATTTATCGATGTTGAGGACATTTCTTTTGTATGTGTATGTAGACACATTGTTTACTTCCTTTCGAATGCTTTTATTCTTTTATTCTTCTTTATTGTCATTCTGAATGCGACGGGGACAAAAAAGGAAATGAATAAGTGCGAAATGTCTTTCAATTTTCTCAAAGAGTATATAAACATGCACTTAAAGAACAATGCAACTGTATCGTTCAGCATTGAATTTCATAGATGTTGACAAAGAAACGGTCTGGTGATGTAGTTTGAATACAAAACAAGACAGATATCAACCGAAATTTGCTTTTTTTTCTTTGAAATAAAATCGTTTCTCATATTTAACAATCGAATCCATACTCTATACAATTTTCTCATTATATCTAAGCTCGATAATGAAAAAGTGAAACAAAATCTTTTGCTCGACAGAAATATGAAACTATTCAATTGCAGTATTGTCGAAAAGACTCATATGGTTCGTGTTTTTCAGCCTCTCTTCTTTTCAATGCTATCATATTTTGCATGAATGCATCATTAATAAACGTTAAAAAGCCTATTATGCGAAACCCACATGGTATGTATATTTAACTAAGGTCAATCGACGACCATGAGTGTTGTGTGAAGTATCAAAAACTTCACTACAATTAAATGACTGCAGCCTATTAGAATTAAGACCAAGAGATAAAAAATAAATGTAATCACGATATTCTTGATCCGTATTTACGTTTAATCTCAGATATGATTCATTCTTGTAAAGATAATAAAAAAATTTGAAGAAATATGTATATTCAGATAAGCAATCTGGATAGTATGATATAGTTCACGAAATTTAAAAAAAATATTCTCTACGTTCGTTGTTGTTGAATTGCTTGTTTCGTGCACTATTTGAGTTCCCGACCAATAATTACCTATAGACGCTATCGTGGCTATTGATTCCTTTTATCGTGTGCTCTCGTTTTTTTCTATCACTCGTTTTGAAAAACATGTTTTTTTCTCTGCGTTCTTTTCTTGGATTTTATGTTCATTCTGAGAATAACAAGAATTCTATGTAATAGAAATGCATACATAACGAAGAAGATCTGGTAATGACAAGAAGAAAATGAGACCGAACATAAACATGCGGTTGCGTGTTCCAACGGATATTAAGCGATACTACTAGCAGTTATTCTAGTAACTATAAAAAATTGTTTTTCTTTGCATTTCTTGCATGCATATGTTAAATACCAACATGCTACATGTAACGCTCATACTGATAATACTTGACTTCAGGTTTAATCGTTCATATCAATCACTATATGCTGACATCTAGCCATGAAAAGTCAATGATCAAATAAGAGATTAATATAAAGCAATAGCAACAGCTGAATGAGTAAGTCACATATCGATAAATGTATTTTGAAGGAGTGCGTTCAAGTTAAACTTGAAAAATTGATAGAACGTTTCATGATAAAATACCCTATTGATTTCTTTCTTTTTATGCACAATGATTCACCGTGACTGATTTATATTCATCATTCTGATCAATAAATATCTATACTTTTAATGCCTTTAAGAGTATAATGCAATGTTATCTTCGTTTGCAACTGCATCAACATCATCATCGTCATCGCCTTATGAAACGTCATCATCGAGATGGAAATTTAATTTTACCACCAATTCATTTGCAGCGTTATCCGCAATTTTTTTCGCATCATATGTTCCTTCGCCCCAAGAGTCTTCGATAATCAACGTAGCGGAGAAACGAAAGACAAGTAGTGTGTATAATTATCGATGTGAGTATCTCAAAACAAAACACAGTGGTCTCGATTCGACTTTTGCATTAACGAAAATGAATTAGGCTTTTTCTTTTTCGCTTACGTACAGTCTCTGTCTAAAAGGTGTAATACGTACATATTGTGCGAAGGAGTATGTGACTTGAGAAAGAACGAAAGAGAACGAGAAAAATGACGAGAAAGAAAAAAAATTGATTTTAACTCTCAAATACTCGTTTCGTAAGGATATATAATATGGACGAACGAGTAGTATCGCGCGTTATTTTTTCTCATACTGATTTATTTGATACCCTTTGTTTTGAGATATACATACTTATTAATATAATTAAAGTCAAATGGTCAACAACAGAGGTATACAAGTCTCTCGAATTTCTTCATCATAAACAAAACAAAAACAATGTAGATATTTGCTATTTTTTTTCTGTGGTTTTTGTAGTGTATACCAATGGTAACTCTCATCATGATGGCAATGCTGATGATGAACCTTTACGAATACTGCTATTTTCCGAAAGTTTTCCATCGTTTACAAGCGGTGTCGTACGTCGATTTAAAGAAATCGTAAGACGCCTAGTTAAAAGACGACATCATATTCATATTATTACCGGTTGCAATGTAAGTTGAATACCATCATCATCACTATTATTATTATTATTATTATTATTATTATTATTATACAAGGATGTTGAAAGCTCTAATCCCTGTTTTACTATTATTTAGAATGCTGTTTCGTGGACTGAAGGAAATGAATTACTTGAAAAATATGTAACATTTACCATATTGCCATCGACAGAGTTTACAAATAAAATTGATTGCGCTTGTCCATTTCTTTTCCCTAATGTAAGTGCTACGGTTTGTACCTTGACAAAACGTTTATGACATGCAGTTATTGTATTTCTGTCGATGAATAAGAAAAAGAAAATGATTCATAGAAACATGAGAAAAGAAGTGATTTACTCAAGTTATTCATTTAATCGTAATAAAAGGAAAATTTTTTTTATCAATAGATTAACATAAGAAATAACTTGTGAATGTGACAAAAGTTTTGTGCGATATTGCAAAATTTTTACAACACGTATCTCTTTCGTCTTTGATTGACAAACAATATTTTGATTGAGATATGACAGAATTTATTGTAATACTTAACGAAAAAGAAAATAGAATGAGAATTGATTGGTAACAAAATCTTCGAGAAAGTAATTAGTCATTGCTGAATAATATTTATTTTGAATACAAAGCCATATAGCTAGTATTTTATCAAAACTGAAAATTAGATGATACAAAAGGACAATATTTACTTGACAAACAAAAGAAAAATGTTATTTTAAATAATTTATCTATAGAAATAAAACTCAATGAAAAAGTGAAATTCTCGATTCTTCAAAATCATTGGTGTCTTGAAAGATGTAGAGAGTGTTCGTAGCTCTTCGACATTGAACTAGATCTACGTTTAAAACAGTATTTCATCGAAAATTGAATATAGTTTTTCGTTCTTAATTTTAACCTTTCGAAAAATTTAGTTCATTGTTCTCGTACTTCAATATGCTGTTTTTCTTTCAGCCGATACTTTACTCAGTAATTCGTCGAATATCGCCTGATGTTATTCATATTATTGAACAAACGCCAGCCGCACTTCTGTGTGGTGCCTTTGCAAAAGCACTCGAGATTCCTATAGTTTGGTCATCACATACAAATATAGACTTTTATTTATCAACATACATTCGTCCATTTGCTGTCACAATGACAAGACGTATCTATCAATTTATACGCTTACAACATTTATGTTTTTCTTCAATAAATCTAACTGTGAGTAAAGATTTTGCTGATTTTATGGAACAAACCGGTATACCGAAACCTGTTATTGTTTGGAAAACAGGTGTTGACTCAGATTTATTTAATCCATCGCGATATTCATCGGAAATGCGCTATCGTATGTTTGGTACGTATAATAATTATACAAAAGAACAAATGGATACAATTACATTATTTCTTTGCGTTGGTCGAATATCTCCGGAGAAAAATTTTGAGTTTTTGTCTCTCGTATTAGAACGTATTCCAAGTCAAACATTTCTATGTATTATCGGTGATGGTCCATATCGTCAGACACTCGAACCGAGATTTCCTAAGGATCGCGTTCATTTTTTTGGTTTTCTCGGCGGCGATGAATTAGCAAGTGCATATGCAAGTGCCGATTATTTTATATATGCATCAGTTAGTGAAACATTCGGACAAGTCTATTTAGAAGCCATGGCTTGTGGTACGCCGGTCATAGCTGCTGAAGGTGGACAGTTAAAAGAATTTTTTGTTAATGGCGAACACGGTTACTTATGGGAGCCTGATGATTTAGATTCAGCTGAAGAAGCTGTACGTGAAGCAATGAAAGATCGAAAATATCTGTCCACGAAAGCAAGAACACAAGCATTAAAACATTCGTGGGAAGCAGCTAGTGATCAAATAAATAGTATTTATCACGATGCTATTAGAAACCATAAAGAGCAAGAAAGTAATAAAAAGACGAGTAAATTAAAACATATATGGCATTTAGCTTACTATTTTTTTATATGGTTAATTTGTAATTTATGTGCACTATTTTTCATGGCGCCGTTTATTCGAGTTTCGCCACCGCAATCTGTTACAACAAAAAAGATTAATAAACTCAATGGAAATTCTGTTGAAGAACAACACAATTCTTTAATGACAAAAAAGTCGTCGGTTTCTTAAGATTCAATTTCAGCATTCGTTTTTTCTTCTCTTTGTATGTCATTCTCTCAAGATAACAATATAATCAGACTGATATAGCTTAATTACTTTTGGTTTTCTTCGTCTCTCGTTTCTTTTTTTCATAAAAAGTAAAAATTGTTCAACCGATTTGTTTAGCAACATTCTGTTTTTTTCTTCTTTTCTATAATACGTCATCAATCTGGAGATAATCACAGAGGGAAAAATTAATATACGCGTTTCTTCTTTTATTTTAATTTTTCTATTCTTCCGCTGTTATGGTGTAAGCTTTTCATGATAAAGAAACTGACCACAATGTACTTGTTGATGCATGACGTACAAATGAACTCTGTTGTGTTTCTCTCTATTCTTCTTTCAAATCTCTACTATTGCATTATTTGTGTCTATTTTGTTTTACTCAGACAAAACGAAAACTCAAAAGGATTTATTTCTGATAAAAGAAAATAAACATGCTTGAATTACACCTTTTTTTATATATCTACAAAACAAAACAAAACGATTAATGTATTATATTACTAATCATACACAATGAAATGTTACAAAACGACAAGTAACTCCTGTCAATCCGATCATTCGTTCGATAGATGATTTATCACTGGCCTTAAATAATAAGTTGTCTCTTTGCTAAGGTCGAGTGCGTCCTGTAGAACTTGAAATCGTGTATTCGAAAAACAAAATCGAAATAGATCATGACGACCTAGAGCTAATTTATAAATTCCTATGAATCATATCGTATAGGTAAAATAGTGCAAACCCAGGTTGACCAAAACGGACTCGTTTACATCCTGTTTATCGACGGTAAACAATGCCAAAAACGGTATATTTAAGGCAGTCAATAGGCCGTATTTACCCGTATTACCTGGCACAGTAATACGGCACCATAAATGGGACTGAATTTTCATGGTTTACGGCTGTTTGTGCTCCTTACTCTCATAAGCATACGGTCCGTATTACTGCGCCATATATTACGGCAAACTTTCGCCCGGAAAATTTTCGTAAAGTAGCCGTATACGGACCGAACTGTTCGATCTGGGAAGGTTTCTTTTTTAGATAGAGTGCATGTTATCTATGTGTTGACGGTAATATTATTAAGTAAGTATTTATTATAATTGTGAGAATCAAAATCATGTACGTGTCGTTAAACGCATACGGATTATTCCCCAAGGTCACCATTTCTTTTTAATGATTAAACGAAACACTTATTTGTTTCATTAAAAGATGCTTTTTTTCTAAACGACAAAGCGAAACATTTCATTTCGTGTTAAGAAACATTTTTTCCTTTCTACAAATGCGTATTTGTGTTTATCACAGAATGTTTGGTACGCACGAGTGTTTTGATATATAGTCCAAGTTAAGCCTCTTCACAAAAAGGTCCGTCGTTGATGTCTAATGAATACAGGTAAAATAATAATATAGTTGCAACGAAACGCAAGTACCTGTTTTAAATCAATTATTTTCAGGGATTTTATATCCGAATGAAGATGTATAGAGGAAAAATTATTTATGTAAACAATTCTAAAGACTAACTGATTATTTTCATTGCATATCTTTTTACGTCAAACGAACTGGTGAGTACGTAAAAAAGGCAAGAGTAAACATTGCAGATAACATGAAGGAATGGAACAAATTAATACTATCCCTCAGGAATTTTCATCAATAGATTTTCGGCGATGATTTTGTAAGCATCGTGAACAGTGATTAGAAATTGCGTTAAATAAAAAAGACTGCTCAAACTTTTTTTTTCTATATTTCATATTTGCTATTCCTCATAACTTATTGTCAATTCAACTGCCAGCATTTGTCCACAACACTTTTAATAGAAAAAAAGCATATCGTAACCTAGATGCATGATTGAAATACAAGAATAAAGAACGAGAACCACTCAAAAATCGCTAGAGGTCAATCGAGCCAGATAAGAAATTTACCCGAAACCATATTGAATAAAGCGCTATATCTCATTTCTACACGGTTAGCAAACAAATATCTATTCCACTTTTGTTTGTCGATATAAAGCGATGCTATGTTTTCTCTTTGAATCGTTTCCGATTAAACACTATAAAGAATTTCTCTGTAACTGTGTCACCAATTAGCATGGCCTTGTCAACATTGATTGTTCCTTTTGTCTTATATGTATAAACAAATATGAAAGTAATTTTCTTAAAATACGATGCATATTCAATCAATCAATCAATCAATCGAGAACAATTATCTCATCACCACCAACTGAGATGAAAGTATTCTTCTTAACTATACAATTAAATTTAACAGATGCTCTCTTCCTTTTTTTTTTGTTAATATCATAAGCATAAATAATTCGTTGTTTCGAATTTTTTGATAATTAACCCTGCTGTTCTCTTTAAATAAACTAAATCATACAATGATTATATTGATCTCTGAATAAATACTCATGGGTGTATCAAACGCATATATATATATATATACACATGTCTACTCCTTCCGATCACCTGACTGAATTTTCTGTGTGATTACTTTCTCCCAAACAAAAAGCAAAAAACAAACAAAAATTTCTCTTCTGCTTGTTCAAGCATAAGACGATGAGGTTCTCGCATTTTATTATTTGTACAGAAATACCAACATACACATATAAATAAAACACCAAAAAAAAGCAGAAACAAAAGGGTGAATTCAACTGTTACTCGGTCAAACAACGAATCTGACATAATGAATAAATAGTAACTCGAATAAATTGAATTTTCATTTACAAAAATGCCTTTCGATTCTTTTTACACAACGCTTACATCGCACTTCGCAACACCAATGAAATTGACAATCACAATCTTCTTCGATCGTCGAAATAATTGTTTCATAACCACGATCACAGCATAGCACAGAACATGATCCGGCCTCATTGGTCGTCAAATTACATTCGCGTCCTTTTGTACCTAATGAGCCAAGCTGAAGATTTTTTTCACAAAACGACGGTGACATATGAATATGAATAAGATCAGTTGTATTAAATAATTTCTGTGAAGCTTTACGTGGCTTAAGAATGTTCATGGCACGATTGAATCGGACTTGTGTTGCACTGGCATATTTTGTTCGTAATTCCGAACCAATAATACGAAAATCTGGTAGTGTACGCCAACAAACACGTAATGTACATGAACCACTTACACCATGACATTTACATGTCAATTGAACATTTCGTTCGACACTCTAAAACAAGAAAATATTTTGTTTAAAAATACTGAATAATTTTTCTTTTCTCTTCTATTTACTTGTCGTCCAGCTTCATTATTATGTAAATTAACCAAACTTACAATACGACGTGGAGTCATAAATAATTCTTGTCTATCAATAAATGATACACTTATGTTTCGACCGAATTTTAAATCATCCGAACAGCCACCCCATTCGAAACCGTCACTTGACATTGGCGATAAGGCAGCATTGGTTGGTGGTTTCGTTGTAGTTGATTGATATTTGACCATTGCGTCCGTTGATACTTTCGGCTGACTTTTATCGCATCCACATTCACGTAATTCACCTTTTGAACAAGCTTTTGCGATATTATGCATGACCGCAGCAGATGTAAGTGCATACATAAAAGCAGTTTCAGGTGTTTCTAAAAAAATTTCAAGTAGTCTAATTAGACACTTCTTCTCAATATGCTGTTTTGTGGGTGAAATAAAAAGTATGTTTAGCTCGAAGGTAAATTACATGAACACAACACACTGAAGAAAAAAAAGAGTCATGAGTGTATTCTCGTCTCAAGCTGTTGTATCCTGATGACGACATCAAATAAATCGTATGCAATATGATGTAACTAACTCAACATCATGTAAATGTAAATATCTTATGACTTACTTCTTAAAATAAGTTTTCCTAATATTTCTGGTTGATTAAATAATGAACAATTCCATCGTTGATTACGAAATTGATATTGACATTCATCAATAGCCAAACGTAGTGAACGATGAATAATAGAGAAAATTTTTGGATTTGTTTGACATAGAGAACGTTGTTCAGGAGTTAGAAATTTTAATGATGAACAAAATTGATCTTTTTCCAAGAGTTGATTCGCTGCTGGTTGTGACGACCATAATTTAAATGATGGTAGACCAAGTGACCTTAGCAAAAACAAAAGGAAAGGACATTAATTATAGACATTCTGATACAATTTACTATTCATAGTGACTTGAGCTATGATTTACTCAAGGCAAAATTGTTTAAATACTTACCACCAAAAAGCAGAAGTAATTTTAATCGTCGTAATAAAAATAAAGACAAGTTGTTGATAATGTAATAGAAGCATTTTAGATGTAATTGAATAGAACAAAAAATCCAATGTAATAAATCGATTGTATGACTACTTTCGATACTAATGACAAGTAAACTCAAATATAGTGTTTATATACCTTGTTATTGATCGAAATAGAATAAGATGAAGTGAACCATTGCTCTCCTCTCTTTTTTCCTCCCTTGAAGAGAGAGAGAGAGAGAGAGAGAGAGAGAGAGAGAGAGAAAGAAAGACATTCCTATGGACAGCTATTTTTTCTCTCTTCGTCTCTCTCGCTGTTTCTCAAGGAAAAAACGACAAGGTGAATGAGAAAGAAAAAAAATTGATCGTCCTTTGAAATTCAAAAGGAAATAAAATATCCGGTTATAGAACAGTTTGTTTGCTCAGTGATCACTTTTTACGTAGACGAATCTGAAAAGATGTTTCAATAATTCAATGTAATCAATATATTGAAGTGTTCGTTGAGCAATCTTAATCTTTTTGTCTGGCCGATATTTAAACTTCAAAGTCGAGTTTCATGCTGACTAGTAGTGATTAAATTGCTCTATTGGATATAGTAGGTATGAGCTCAATATCATCCTTAGTACATCTGTCTACGTTTCTCTTTTTTTTCTCTCATCATTGAGTCTTTGAAAATTTCAACAGCTGTCTGTTGATGTAAGATCATAATAATTACTTTGACAACAAACGGTATCATAACGTTCATATAAGAACAAGAAGCAACGGCGTGAACGAGAGCCCTTTGACCAGTCGTTATACGCGTTACTGCCAGGTTGTTTCAAGCTTAAACAATAAATTTTTTATCACCTCAATCATACAGATTAATCAGATAAGTGAGAAGTGATAACAAAACAAAAGAGAATGAACATTTGAAAAAAAAAGAGGCAAGGCTGGATAAATTAATTTTTTTTGTTTCTTCTCTACAGGATATATATTGATCAATATCATGTAATCGGCTTAGTAAAGTTGTTTAATTTCTACGCGATAATATCATGAGAGATCGAATAAAATGATGTTTGCGTTTGTTAGAAAAACAGTTAGAGATTAGGATCGAACCACAGGGTCTTTTTGAAAATAAATAAGATCATGTAGAAGTATGTGTGTGTGTGTGTGTGATACATGGTCATTCACACACACACACACATCGGTCTTGAATTCTTTCATGGGTAATTTGTTCAGTTAGCTTTTTTTCGAGAGTCGAAGAAAAAAAGCCTGAATGTCAACGTATTTGTCATAGATAATTAACGTTATAATCGATGAATTGCTTTTTATGCGATATAATTGACGGCTAATACAGAATGTGTTAGTTGACATGAGACAGTATTTTAGTAATTCACTCTTAAGAATAGGAGAATTTTGCGACGATTAATTTATCAAAAAGTGTCAAAATTCATATCATCAATAGTAAGATAACGTTATGTCGTTGAATAATTATGTGGCTATCTTTTTTCTACGGCCTACTTATCCAAGATCATGGATAATTCTATGAAAAAATTCAAGGTGATTGATGACAAATAAAAATTGCATAAATCGGAAACAAAACAACATTCCTTCATTTTAACCACAGTTTCTGACATCAATCAGGTGAATGATCTATTGAAAGAGACAATCACTTTAGAATTGATGTCATTAACGTTGACAAAAAGTAATGATTTAATGAGTCTTTTGATGAAACATCTTTGTATCTATCAAAGAAGAGTTCAATTAACGTTGGCTCGGAATAATTGTTAGTCAATGTCCAAAGGGAGGGATACTTGACTTCTTTTCTTATTGCTGAGAAAATAGAAATTCATCTTATAACAATTAGATATTGATGTGATTGTATGCCGAAAGGTGCGAATAGAGTATGGCGGCATCGATCTTTTCTTCTCCGATGGACTTGGACCACCCGGGGATCGTGCCATTGGTACACAGTGAAAAATTATCTTCTCTGACAGATAAAACAAAATCAATCCAAAAACTACATTCGGTGTTGAGAGACATATTGAATTCTAAATTTACCATTGGCATACAACAACAGCTGGAAAAGCACAGCCGGTTGAAATTTGTGATTCTACATGAAAATGCCTTAGAAAAAGAAGCAAATCAACTTTGTATGCAATATTTAAAAGAAAACCTTCATTCCAAACGAATTAACAGCGACAATCGAATATCTGTTATTCATTAGTTTTTCAATTGTTCTAGTTTATATCAGCTTCATTTGAGTAATAATTCTTCTTGGTACACTATAGTAATTTACGGAAAGTTGCTTTAATTCAGGGTGAAGGTGAGCATCTGTTTTCGAGAAACACGGAAAATCAATATGCAAGACTATAGCTACAATTATGTCTTCTCTCTAGATGTAATCAGCATTCGTTCTATAAAGTTTTAATGCTAGAAATTTGTTGGCATACACCACTGCAATCAAATGGTTTCTTTTCTTTTTATTGCTTTAAGATGAAGGTTACGGATTATAATGATCGTTTACTTATATTTCCATTACTTTGATTAATTGTAAAACGATACACATGTTGTAGTGATAATCATGAAATCCATTGCTAAACTTAATCAATTCTTAAAAAATTTAAAAAAAATTAAAAATCACTCACACTTCATAAAATAGCGCCCTCTGTCGTGCATTCGGATGGTCTGTGAACCAGCCATTCATGCTCATCATACATTTTGTCTACCTACCACTGCATATGTATTGATGTAACAATTTGAACTTTTCTAGAAAATTTGCCAGAGAAAATGTCGGTTGTTGACAAAGATTATCGTGAAAAATGTTGGTTACACCGTGACGATTATTGGGAATGTCTGGATACGAATAAAGAAGAAAAGGAAAAATGTTTAAAATTTCGTCAATTATTCGAAACAAGTTGCCCACCAACATGGGTAACACATTTTGATCAAAAACGCAAATATGATATATTCAAACGACAACTAGCACTTGGCCAAGTCGAAACAGATAAATTAAAGTCCATAAAACAACAGCCAACACCTTGATTAGAATGATATCAACCGTGTTTCTTTTGCCTAGTGTTTATTTTTTTTCCGATGATTTCTGCGACTGATTGTTCTAGTAGAATTTTTTTTGTTGAAAAAAATATACGGTTTAAATCAATTTATAGAATTCTTTTTGTGTTTTATAACACCTGGTGTAGAGAGATGAAAATATTTAGCATTCATAAATTAGAAGGAATGTCCGATGTAAACATATTCTTGGAGTTTTGCAAAATTGAGGTTCTTATATATTTATCAGACTTCGATTATAAACTAAAGTAAAAGCGTACTGAATCTTTAATGTAGGATTAATTTTATTTCAATAGATTAAATGTTTCAATAAAATATTTGTTTTTAAAGTCTAAAAATCGATCAGTTTCATCTTTTATTTTATTTTGAATTTTACTGCTTTATTTTTCATTACTTTTATTGTTGTTCGAATTGTTAACAGAAGTGTAATGCATGTCAATACAAATAAAATTGTATGCTCCGTATCAGGAATAATAGCATGATCTTTAAAACGCGGTAAAATTCGATGATGATTTGCATGATATTGTTTATATTGCGCCAGTTTTTTACCATTTTCATCCGTATACCAGAGACCTTTTTCAAAAAAATACGGTAACCACCATGTAAATATTTGTCCCGTAGTAAAAATCATTAAATATGGCATATAAAGTATCATTGCCCATTTAATTCGATGATAATAAACGTAAGCAGCCGCTAAATGTGGCAATGAATTTATTTGAACAATTAAAAAATAAGCATTTTGTCCAAATAAATCACGATGATGACCATGCGTTGTATAATTTTTTATTTCTACTTGCCATGCGAGATATTCGTAGAGAAATAAAATAATTTGAAAAAACCATGCTGTTGAGAATGACATTTTATTTTGCTGAAGTGATGGCGCGGTCAACGTTGATGTGTAAGTATTTTTCAGGACACAAAAAAAAACGTATCTTTAATTCTGATGAAATGTACAGATTGTTGTGGTTGATAACATAGAGTCAGTTTTTTTTATCTATATGACATATGTGTGCTTTTACTTATCAGTGACTGAAGGAAAAAAAACACGTGTTTGCATAGTGAACACAGAGTTTTTATTCACTAATTAAAATCTATGAGTTTTCGTACAATCGTACTTACCGTTGATAGAATAAAAATATTTGCCGATTAGCCGTTTTCTTGCTGTTGTTGGTTCGTGCGAAAAGAAATGAAGGATTATTGCAACAGTGAACGCACTATTAAAAGAAATCGAATACGCTTTCCAATCGGAAGAAGCATTCATCGATAGGCAACCAATTAACTGAATTTCCAATTGGAAATGAGCAGTATTCATTATTTTGAGGACGAAAATTATCTACTACATCTATTGAATCTACACATGACAGAAGACACTTGTGGTAATAATGATACTCCATCGTTTCTGAAAGCTGTAGTAGAATTGAAAGAGTTTCAACGTCCATCAAAAGACTGAACAGCCATTGTTCTTTCCTTATTTAAACAGTTCTTTTCGTGCGATTAGAAATTTATTAAAAAAAAGAATAAGAATTTTTTTTTGCAAAGCCGTTCTTCTTTTGTTATCTCAAATAATTTCGATTAGATTATTGAATTTCTCTTCGGCATCCCGATCCAAGATAATCTCGGATCGCTTGAATACCCAATTGACAAACATTTAAGGGTGGACTCATCAATGGATTATCATCAATGTTCGATGATAATGGATAATTTGCCCAATCTAAATGTCTTAATTGTCCGAAATGCAATGGCAAACGTTTGAGTTCATTTTTTCCCAACCACAATGTATGTAATTCGAGTAGATCACATAAAGGATCAGGCCATTCACTTATTTTATTGTTGTATAACATTAAAGTTCTTAAACGTTTCAATTTCGATAATGTCGGTGGTAGAACACAGATTCGATTACAACTTAAATCGAGAAATCTCAATGATTCCATTTGACATATAACCAGTGGGAATGCTTGAAAACAATTCGATGCTAAATGTAAACTTTCTAATCGTGTTAATCTTTTATATGATAATGGCAATGTTTGTAATCGATTACATGAAACAGTCAGACATTCAAGATTTTTCAGTTCTCCTATTTCATTGGGTAATGACGTTAAACCGTTGACATCGAGATTGAGAACGCGTAAACGATATAAATAGCCGATTGCATGTGGAAGACGTTCAATACGAAAATCAAGACCGGACGTGCGTTCAGTTGACAAATCGAGAATTTCCAATTCGAATAAACCAAAGATTTCTATAAAAAAAGGTATTCAACAACAGACTTTATATCATGTGTAATATCTTAATACTGCACGGATTACAAAGACACCTTTGATTTTTCGAGTTTTGCTCACATGTGAATATGAAACATTTATTTGAAGAGATAAATTTAAAAAATTATTTTCTTACTATCGCATTGCCTTCACTTATATCTAAATCTTTTTAATTAGAAATAGTTTATTCTGAGATACCTGCTGGAATAGGAACAGCTGCTCGGCCACTTAATTTCAATCGTCGTCCAGTCCATCTTCGATCATCACTTTCAATTTGTTTACGATATTTAGTTTTGGCACGACGAGCTTTAGCACGAAATCCAAGCGCTTTAAATTTCAATACAGCCAGCAGTACTGTTAAATTGATAGTACTACGGCGTCGACTAAGATCATGCGATTGCATAGTTTAATAAATATTATGAAAAAAAACAGAAACCAACGACAACTAGATTGATGAAATAAAAATGATCGCAGCAGGAGTCTTTCTATTATATGCCAGTAAAAATTTATTTTCGAAACATTTCACATGAGCTTCCCTGTTTCTTTTTTTTTATCAAACAGCAAAGAATGCTAGTGATTCTATGATCTTCAAAATGTAGGCTATTCTTTTAACATAAGTCGTGAGTGCATCAATGATTCATTTCTTGCATGAGAAAATCAAAAAGAATTTTTCTTTAAATTTTTTTTTTCGGTTGATGGTTGTTTTAAATCATTTACTTTCTTTTTTCTTTTTTTGTTTCTTCAATTCATATAACAAAACACACTAGCTCACTGTTATCACAAAACTCATGAATAACATGCAAAACAACGAAAAAAAGAACACGCACAGATTCGCTCAGTTTTTGTTTTCATTATTTTGTGAATGGCTAGTGAGTAAAATACACCACGATTGAATCACCTTAACGATTTGATTTAGCAACACGTTCAAGTTCATCTTTACGTTTGATTGCGAATGATGTCGATGATCCCTAAATAGTAGAAAAGGCCATCGTTAAAATCTATTCAATTTAAATTAAAATTTTTTTCGTTTATTGAAATCGCCTATTAAATAATTATTATTTGCAAAATAGGAAAATTTCAATTTTTTCTATTGCACGCGCCGACGTTCAATATCACATTGAAATATTTTCGTGGTATGACGTCTAGTTGTGTGGCCACAAAGGATTTCTTTCAGTACGAAAAAACTTACTTTAGCAGCATTGATTAATTCATCAGCAAGACACTCAGCGATTGTTTTAACCGATTTGAAGGCTGAATCTCGTGCGCCTAAGAAAATATAAATAATAAATTAGAAGAATATTTTCCTTTTCTTTTTTTGGTTAAAATATGTAATTTACCAGTGCAAATTAAATAAAGTGCCTGATTGACTCGTCGTAATGGTGAAACATCGACAGCTTGTCGTCGAACTGTACCAGCACGACCAATACGTGTAGAATCTTCACGTGGTCCACTGTTAATTATAGCATTAACAAGTACTTGAAGTGGATTCTAAATCGATGAAAAAATGATAAACAAAAAGTCAATCGATGATTAAGTTTAGTAATTACTTCGCCAGTAAGTAAATGAATTATTTCGAAGGTATGTCGGACGATACGAACAGCCATTAGTTTTTTACCGTTGTTACGTCCATGGAACATAAGTGAACATACAAGACGTTCCACAATCGGACATGTTACCTTACGGAAACGTTTTACTTGATAACGACCGGCTGAATGTGGAAGAAATTTTGGTTGTTTTGCACCAAGAATATAATCCTAAACAACAACAACAACAACAACATTAGTTTATTAGAAAAAAAATTTGTTTTAGAATTAAACAAACTTCAAGTGACATATCGGTGATTGCTACATCAGCTCCACTCCATTTTCCAAACACACGAATATCAGTTGCTACATTTCCCAATGCTTGATCATCGGTTAACATTACATCCGTCATGATTGTATGATGATTGTTTTTAGTTTTCTTACACTCGGATCTAGAAAAATAGAAATGGACGATGATTTTAATCGAAAACAAAATCTGTCCGCTATTGTTTTTATTTATTATTTGTTAAATGAATCGTTCCTTATAGCCATGTTATACTACATGTTTAAAAGTCCTCATATGTGTCTACGGTTAATTATGATTGGTTAATGGATACATCCAGAGAATATTACAATTTTTGTTTTTACCTTGGATGGATGTCAGAACAGAAAGAAAAGAAAAGAAAAGAAAAGAGAAGGCTGTGATTATAAAATACGTTTTGTTCCTATTCTTCTTCAATCAACCAAGCTTAGATTCATTCATTCTTACCGGTCGGTCAGTCGGACAACAGAGGTTTTGCTTAGGTGTACTTTATTCCCTTGGATGTAGCAAATGAAAGAATTCCTGGATGTTGAAAATCTTCTTTTTGTAAATTGATTTCTTTTAATTTGATACATGATATGAATATTATGAGTTTCATGCTTGCATTATGTTATAGTATTAAAATCGGTTTGTAGAATATCCTTAACAAATAGTTATGATCTCTGAGCTGTGTTACTTAATCGAATTAATAATGTCACAAGCCATCATCACCAATTCATTTCTCACGAGAGATACAAGTGGAAGTAAGGGTGTATAGTCGTCGTTATTATGAATAGATTCAATAAGCGACAACTATTTTCATACGAGACAGACGTTAGATGCATTGATTTGAGTGTATCGCCTGAATCATAAAAAAAAACAATTTTCTCCTCTTCATGTAATCTTTTTACATCGTTAGTTGATCGGTCGACTACATGTATGTAAAAGAAAAAGGGCACAAAATGGACGTTCTCGTTCGATCTTCATCGCAATATCTTTTTTTATACACACACATACACATATAAAAGCAGAGTAGATGGAGGAAAAAATGATTAATCGTTTGCCAGATATTTGTGATGTATACATATATTCTAGATGTCAAATCAACAGAATCAGCCTCGCGGAGCTAAAGGTAAATATTTCTATAGAACAATAATCCGCTGATGTTTTATCTTTAATTCAATTTTTTTTTCTTTTAGAATATGTTGTTCTAATTCCATTACAAAAGACAGCTATTCTTAATATAGTTTTAATAGAGAGACGAAGAGTAAGTGACATAACAGATAAAAATATTCTTCATATTGGTAGCGGTCGTAATGTAGATTTTATTATATACAAAAATTCTCTACCGGGTAAATATTAGTTTCAAAAAAGTGAAGTATAGATAATATAATATTCATTGAGTTTATTTTAGTACAATCGGATAATGAACCGTCTCAATTTTCTTCACAATTTAAAGTCTTCATGATGGATAAAAGAACACAAGAACTAAATCAAGAGAATCGAATACTACGTTTTTGGTTTTATAGTCTTGAACAAAATCAATGTCTCTACGATGCGAATGAACTCTTACGTGCCTTGTTTAAATCCGATGAATTTCCTCGAGGTAACGAAGAGAAAACATGAAGAATATAAAAAGAAAATATTGTTTTTAGATTATTTCTCTTTTATTAAACGACTAATGGAATTGTTAAGAATGTTTACAAGAATTCGTAAAATTGAACTTGAAATACAAACATTAGATAAAAATGCTCTTGATGTCGATCATCCAAGTACGTTTTATTTTATTATAAATAAGAAAATATTTGTTTTTCTTGTTATTTTTTTAATTGTAAATTTTCAGTTAAACAATATGTATCACGTTTAATGCTTTACGATAATGATTATCTTTCTGAAAGTAGTATTGACAAATGAATGAGTGTGACTAACGTAGATGAAATAACATACAGAGGTTTATATACTAGTATGAATATGTCAGGGACAGAAAAAGTAAATAAAGGGAAAATATTATCTAGTCATGGTATTAGTTTTGTTTATTTTAATCGTAGTTGAACTAAATCCATTAAGAATATTAGCATAATACGTGATTTGATTTCTCTTTGCTTAGTGCACGAAAAAAATCCGGAAAGATATGCTGATTTGATTAATGAAAAATTATTGGATTTACTTGAACAAGCATTTCCAAATCCTATGTTTGTTGATGATTTGGCTAAGTATGTTTATTAGATTCATCTTATTATCATAACGGGGATTGCTTTTTCTGTCTTTCTTCCTAATGAAGATATGTTGAATGTGATGGTCAAACAGTGTTTAACTATCTTGTTGAATTAGAAGACAAAAATTTAGTTAAACATCTTGGTCAATATGGTGAACAATGGACACGTGTTATTATAGCAGCTCAAGAAGAAGATACTCATAGTCAGTTTGAATAAATAATTTTATCTTGATTTAAATATAAATTCGTTATTTTGTTCTTCAGAAGTAATTATCTATAAATCAATATCAGAATTATCAAGTGCCTTTCGTCCGACAATCGCCATCATAACTGTAAATTATTTTGAAAAATTAGCAGTTGATTCTATGATTCAAAATAAAGTTACATTCGTTCGACATAAAGCAGGTAAATTGAAAAAAATCTTATCACTATATTGAATAAAGTCAAAAAATAAACTAACAAGGTGAATCCAATGTTTACACAATTGGTACTATTGGTCCACATCATGTTGTATCAACGAAATTACCATTAATTGGCCGAAGTCGAACAGCACAAATTTCAACAGGAAGTACCACAACTCGATTATTAGGTACATTTCAACAAGTACAACATGTCTTTATCATTGGATGTGCGGGTGGTGTACCGCATTATACTGATGCAACAAAACATGTTCGACGTGGTGATATTATTGTTGGATATCCTAATGAAGAAGATTATGTCTATGGTAATTTTCTTTTGTAAATGAGAAGATAAGAATGAAACGTAGACATAGCATTTCTCATACTTATATATTATTAAGATAAAGATTTTGTTATATAATCACCTGTTAAAACGTGCACGGATCAATAGAAATTTTAATTTTTTCGTTCTCCATTCTTAGTTAAATATCTAATATAGTGTTTGCTATTTGCGTAAGCATACTTGTGATTGAGTTATATTAAACCATTATGTCTATTGTTAAAATATTTCAATCATTAAAAGGATAGATTATATAATTTTCATTGAAATTCCATCGAACCTATGGCGTCCGTTTTAATTAAAATAAATGATAGATGAAGTGAATAGCTTCTATAGTAGGAGGTGTGACTGCTCTCTATCAATCGACAGTGTCATTCATACCCTTGAACTTTGTCCATATAGATTCTATTCAGCATGTTCAATCGAATTTAGGAGCAGAGAAAAAAATATAATTCATATTATTTTAGGTATTTATGAAGCTGAGCAATCGCCCGAAGGTTATGAATTTGTTTCTACATGTTATAAACCAAAAAGTTTTCAACTCTATCAATTAATGGAACCGATTAAAGAAAATTATGAACAAACACATTTAAATCGATTAGTAACACATAAATATCCATGGGAGAAGTTTCTTGAAGAAGGCATACAGTATTTACTTTCGAATAATATTGATTGTTTACCGCCGAATAGCGATCGTCTTTATATTAAAATGGAGAACAGTGAAATTGTTGAAGTTAAACATCCAGATCAAGATAAAAAAGATTATCATCGACCCAATATACGTTTTGGTATGATAGCTGGTGGAAAAAATATCATAAACAATGATTATCTTAAAACAACGTTATGTGATAAATGTAATGTTTTGTGTTTTGATTCGGAAATCGATCAAGTTATTGCAGCCGTACAAGGAAATCGTACAGAATCGTTTATGATTATTCGTGGAATATCCGATTATCATGATGGTACTTTAAATAAAGAATGGCAACCATTTTCAGCGTTATGTGCAGCTGCATTCATGAAAACAATTATTTATAAAATACCCAAACCGTCCAGACAAAATCCAAATTCACATTCGAATAGTGAACACGATGATGATGTACTCTGAAATCATTCCCTATACATTTATATATATATACACATTGCTCTTTTTTTATATATTGTGTTTTGTTTTTTCTCGCTAAAGTATGAATAATAATATTAATATATTTCTAGATGACATGGATTTGTTCAAATATGAAAGTCGGCGAACACAATCGATTACATTGGACGCTGGCTATGTTTCAGTTTCATCAACTGATATAGCTCAATCACCAAAAAGATTTGGTTTACATGGAAAGAAATTAATATGCATTATTTTTACCATAGCATCGCTTGTTTTAGTCAGCTTTATTAATTTAATTGTGAGTAGGTTTGTTTAAAAACAAAAATTAGGAATTAACTTTATATTATGTTTAGTGCCTTTTATGGCTTATGTACAGACTCGATTGGTCGTTGTTTGATAGCAATGGATCAAAAGTATTTCGAGTTGATAAGTATAATCAAAAAGTTGAATTTCAAAATCAAGTGTCATTTGAAGATATTATGTATGCATCTAAAATAAATAATATAAGTCAAATAAATGTATTGTTAGCTAAACAAGTAAGCATAGCGTATCTTTTTCGATTATCTATAGGACGAATTTGTTCGTATAGATTGATATATCTGGTGATCAAAATTCTATTTTATTCGATGATGATCAAATTTTATTTAATACTGATAAATTCGATTTAAACAATCATTCATTTATTGATTTTACCAATCTTCATTCTCTTAAATTCGATAATCGAATTAAAACTCGTGTTCATCTAAATCAATTTAATTCTGAAAGTGTATGAAAAGTTTTTCAAAGATTTTATTTTTTTTTTGAATTATTTTATTTATAGATTCGTAATAAACAATTAAATATCAGTGCAATAAATCATTTAGCAATAACAAATATTGATCATGCTTTTTTCTATGCCGAAAATCTATTATTAGAAGCTGATCGACATAATCGTCGGTCGGTACTTCGCTTTGGAAATCTTCCCGCAAGAATAAAATATGTTCATCATTATCAAGTAATTTGAATTGTTGTTTTATTTAAGTAATTTATAATTCGATTTGTATAGAAAACTCTACTTGAAAGTTTACACCTGAAAAGTGATTCGGTATTTTTCGATTTACCTCGATTACCTCTATTAGCTAATACACATCGTAGTGAATCTGGCATTTATCGTATATGCATTTGTAATACAACTTTTTTATTTTTACGCAGTTCTGCTCATCAGCCGTGTCCTCTTTTTTAACAAGTATTTTTAGATTTTATTACAGGTGCTGTATCATTTTGTTTTCTTGTTTTTTTGATAACCATTTTTTATTTGTATTGCATGAAATATGATCCTAATGGATCGAAATTTTCGATCATGTTTTTTAATTAAATTTATTGCGTTAATTGCCTCCCTTATAAGTATCCCATTCTCCGACAATACTGTTTTGCCTGTAGAGAACAAGTTTTTTGAAGCAGAGCATCCCGTCACCTTCCCATGGATGGTAAAAAATGAAATCACTGACATTGAGTGTGTTTTCATCGGAGCCGCTTAGGATCGATTGATTGGGCAATTGGTTTGTGTAGCCCAGATCATTTTCATCCCACCAATGATTTCTTTTCAAGCCCATCGGTCCCACTAGTTCGCCCGGCCATCCGCCGCCAAGCATAAAATAAGAAGTTTTGAGATTTGGATCCCAAATATTGACTAAAGCTGAGAGTTTTTCTGCATGGGGCAGTTTCGATGATTCGATCTTTTTCAGCACAGGTGCACTTAAAAATAGAGCTGGCTGATGACCGAGCTCGATCAGATCAGAAAATTGCTTCGGGGCAAGAAAGCCTGAACCCACTGCGATGTCATTGACTGGAGTGGCGCTTTTGTAGTCAGAATAATAGAAGTAAGTATGACTCCCACCGCTATTGAAGGTCATGGTGCTCATAGCTTTGGCGTCGTAATGCTTTTTCAGCTCATCCACAAATTGGTCATACAATTCCTGTACATGAACAAAAGTTTTTCTAATAGATCTTTCTTTATTGATGTAAAAAGGTACATAAGGTACATGACCATCGTATCCCATCAGCCCCGTCAATTCAAGATATTGACTGTTCTGTTTGATGATCTCTACTGCCTCCGCAAAGTCCTTGGTGATTTCAAAGCCACCTCTATGCAGGCCGACATCAATTTCCAAATTGATTTTTATTCGGATATGTTCCTGTTGTGCATAATAGAGATATTGATTTAACCGCTCATTTGTATCAATCAGCCAGTTAATAGTATTCCAGCCATTATAAGCTACCAGTCTAATAAAAGCATCAACTGGTAGAGGAGTGCCTAGCAATATATCAAGCGAGTCGGGATTCAAATTGGATAGTATCTCAGCAAGAAATGACTCGGAAAAAACCATCAACCTGTTGGTTTGAACTTTCACCATCATATATTTCAATAGGTCTAGTGAAGGAAGTGATTTGGTCACCAATCTCAGTTGGTAACCATCGCCCAGTTGTTTTTGGACAAAATGTACATTCGAATCCAATCTGTCCAGATCAATTATTCCCGCGCTGGCCCCACTGCGTTGCTCCTTTAATGCTAGATTCATTTGAGCGAAGTAAGGTTGGTACTCGCTTTTGACTTTGCGAGGTTTATTAATTATGAAATACACTACACGAATAGAGAGGACCAGATAAATAAGGAGTTTGAAATTTTTCATGTTGCTACTATGTTTTGTGGTGTGTGTGCGCGCGTGAAATCTATAGCCAGACCCTGAAAATAAAATGTGCTGAATATGAGAGTTTTACAACACTATTGAGAAAACCACTAAAAATAGCAAGAAAACGTACAAGCAAAGAATAAAAATGCTGCGATAAGGTGAAAACAGAATAAAAAAACAATAGTGTGTATGTGCTTCATTGTTATCTTTGAGACTCGTGTCAAATTTAGATAAATAAAACAACTAAGAATAAGTATTTATTGAGATTGGATAAAGTGAGCATAATAGTGTAGAATATGGGTGTGGGTGGGAGTGTGGTTAAGCGATTTTTCATATCCACACCTAAATATCTGTTTACAATCTTAAAATGTAACGCATTGATTACTGTTTAAATATCACAATAATTCACTGCCATATAAATGGCATGGAATGTTTTTATTGTACGAATTCATTTGTGTATTTAGCATAAATGTGAAAGTCGTTATCGTCATCTAGCATTCAAACGCACAATATTTATTGTAAATACTTTTGATTTGATAAAAGTGACAGCGAACAAGAGCTAGGAGCATTTGTTTTTTACATTTTTTACAGCATACATTACAAATGCGAAATGTTCATTTTCCCAAGATTTATGTGGGAATATTGATATTTATAACCGTATTCTGTACAGTATTCGTTAATACAACACGGGATTGTTGGGAGCCCAGTGTTCGTGTCATGCGTCACCAGAGAATCTTTTAAAGTTCTTGTCGAAACATGATAGTGACAAGCACTTGTACAGTCAACATTTGAATTAGTTCACGTTCTGCTCGACGTATAGTTCTGGTGTTATTATTAATTGGTCTCACTTGTTGCCGCTGTCGGCGAATATTCATCAGTGTAAGAATACCAAATACGAGCATACAGATCGATGACAATAATGCGTAAATAAATGTATGAAAAAAGCAAAAAACGTTCCATATATTACGTGTGTAAACAATTTTGCCAGATGCATTAACATTCGATAGAAGATCGTAAAAAAATCAACATATGGACATAGATACAGCTTATGACCAAAATAATGAATGCAACTATCCAGCCACCAATATGTGATGAACTTAAACGGCGACGCCAAACTTCACTACGAATACTTTGCATGTAGCGATCAATGCATGCTAAGACAATGAACCAGATAGAGATGGAACGGGCCACTTTGAGGATATACACCTCGAATTTACATATAATAGAATGTAAGTTTGCTGGATCAAGTTTGAAACCAGCTGACATTATTCGTGCATGATGATGTGAGAAAATAGAGTGCACATGGTTATCCTGTGAGTATTGGTCGAGTAAACACGAAAATGTTGAGTACATGACCAATTACACCTGAGATCACGATGAATGTAGCCGATGAAAGTGAAATTATTTTGATAGCTAGATCGATTTGATTGATAAGATCAACAGACGACGGTATATTGCTTCCAAAAAATTGAATATCTTCGAAAAGTGCAGAATACTCGTGTCGGTGTTCGCCAACAGAATGAATCTTCAGTATGTTGGTTTTGAGATTCTGCTTGCAATTTCAGTTTAAATATACCAAAGATAGAATCGCCGATTGTTACAGTCATATGTTTATTCCTTGACTCATCGACATTTGTATACTCATTCTCTGACACGTATTCCCTCCATATATACTCCTCTTTCTTCAATGATAAAGTTAGTTCCATCGTTATGGTACTCATTCTTTATTAACATCAAGAACGCACATGGATCCCTAATACCGATATTCGAACGTTGCCGCAGGCAGAGTTGGAACCGGTCCAGATCGGTTGAAATTTTTTTTTATAGATCTGTCATTTTTTCCTTGCAAAAGCTATTAATAACAATTTTTCATGCTTTTATCGAAGTAGCCGTTGAATTTCATGAAAAAAAATGTTTCATTGTTGAAAAATAAAGCCAAAGCTTTATTTTCTGGGTCTAATTTATTTCATAACATTATTTTTAAAGATTGAATTTAATTTGAAATATTATTCGGCGAGAAAGGCTAGACTTTTTCCGAATTATCAGGTACTACAAAGAAATTTCGCCTGTCATTCATTTTTTATGTGAAAAAAATATTGTAAACTTGCCGGTTTTCATCGGTTAGGAAAATGTTTTGGACCGGCCGGGCCGGACCGGTCTTAAAATTTTAGATCGGTTCCAACTCTGTCTGCACGGGTTGAATAAGCTAGTATAAAGAAAAAAAATGGTAATCTAATGAAGAACATACACTAATCTACAGAAATCTTCGACTACAAACTGATCATATAGTAGTGATCATGTAATTTTTACACAGTGAAAGGATTTTAGAAAAAGCATTTTCATGCAACAGAATTCTTGTCACTGGCATCTCTTTACATTCATGAAACTATCAAATTTGGTCGATCAACTATATTTCTTATGACATATCTCCACCAATTGCAATTAAGATACTTTTTTTTATCAACTTTCAAATCCTCTCCACTTTTTGCAGAATAAATCAAATGTAATTTCTAAATGCATAATCGAAGAGTCATATGCATGCCTATTTTGAAGTAAAAGAGCGCATCAATCGGCAAGTAAATAAAATTTTTAGATATGAATACAGATTTCATGTTGTCGATGAAAACTGACAGGAGTTATTCATTGATGTGCAATACGGCAGAATCGTATTCATATACTATCATTTTCATAAAATTATCCATTTGTAAAACTATTGTAAAGCAATCAATGAATTGTATATAAAATCTTGAGGGTGTGGGTGTAAGTGTTCAAGAAATAATTTTTTTGTTTTTACATCATGGAAAACGGTATTTACCTAGATCAGTGAAACACAACACACCCACACTCACTATATGTAGTAAACATGCACTCAATGCTTTGTCATATTCTGTATGAGATAAGATATTTTGCGAAATCATTGTTTTTCTTCTCCTTTTCATATGTCCTGTATACACACCACTATTACACGACACTTTCCTGTATTTGTGAATAACTAAAGATGAAAATTTTTGTTTTTTTCCTGGTACTCGTTGCTGCTCTTGTAAGAGAAGTTGAACAATCTGTGCATGCTAATGCCAAAATGTTCCTTGCAGGAACAAATGACTTCATTGGAACAATCGATTTTTATGAAGAGGAAGAAGCTTGGGGTGTTGTCATTACTGGTTTTGTTAATCGTCTGAGACCTATGGCAACATTAGTAAGTCTATTATTACACTATATTTGAAAGAAGAAGCAACTCATTTAGCATCTTTCGGTAAAATAAAGTATTTTATCATTCTAATTTATCGTTCCACAACAGCAAGAATAGTAACTACTGAAGAGTGGATAAGTGTTGTTTTTAAAATAAAAGAATCTCTTGAATGATACTGCATCAGAGTTTTTGTAATGAAAACAAACATTCTTAAAGCGATTTTTGACAGATTTACACGTGCAATGATCTAAATTTCAATAGGGTTTTCATATTCATTCACAACCCATTGGAGACAATCATAATTGTACAGCTGGTGGTTCCCATTTCAATCCGTATAGTATGTTAATTTTCTACAACTGACTGACGATCTTCATAGTTTATTTCTTTTTGGTAGATGTATCCCATGGAATGCAGACAGATGAACTTTTGAACCGGCATGTCGGTGATCTAGGGAATATTGAAACAAGTGTTGATGGCGGAGCGTATCTTGGATTGGTTGATCGAGTCATTTCGCTAAACTTCAATAACACAAGAAATGTTATTGGCTTGCCTCTCATGATTCACAATTTGACTGATGATGGAGGTCATACGGGCAAAGGTGAAAGTAACACAACTGGGTAAGTGTTCTTATACTCATTTATCACTCACTGATATCTTATTCGAATTCGTAGGAATGCCGGTCCTCGCATAGCATGTGGTACAATACTTTTTGGTTGAATAACGTCTCTCTATGATGTTGAATTTTCATGTTAGCATCAATTTACCAGTGATTGTTTTGTTCTAAAACTTTTTATTTCGCTTTTGATAGTTACGTGTATTTTCTTAAATGTTGAATTTATATTGAACCTATTTTATATCATTAAAATTTGAGGATGTGAGTGTTAAAAAGTTAGACTTGCTATTAGTGTTCTTTTTCCCACTTGGAAAATGTTACCGATTGGATCGTTCTAATCATATTCTGCATTTCCCAACATAGAGTAATATTTGATTGTATACAAAATCGTATGGTATTGCAGCTCATATATCATTCACTAGCTGTGTATGAACGAATGCAATATCATCAAAAATCGTTTTTTTCTACAGATACTTTAACCGTTTAAAGTCTATTCGAAATGTGCCAGTCATCAGAACATCATTTAGTTCCATCTTGTATCGGTTCAATGGTGTGCAAGCATTCGGTTACTATGAAACTGGATGCTGTGACCTCATGACCGATAACGGCTATCTGTTCATTCGGCCCGCCAGTCAGCATTTTCTCTCCTCTCTTGTATTTATTTTGGCGTTCTATTTCAATCAGATAGAGCTGAAGTAGCGAAGCGAGCACCTATACCAAGAATAGCAGAAACAAAACAAACCAATCGTCTCTGCTTAGTTTTGTTAAATTAATAATATAGAAATTACGATCACACCTAATATTTAGATGAAGAAGATGCATCGCATACTCTTCTATCTTATGTAGTAAATAGCTAGATCTATATGTTTTTAAGATATGATTCTCACTTGATATTCTCATTGACCATTAAAAAGAGTTTTATTTTATCATAGTTCATCGAGTAACACATTAAGAATTCTCCCTGAAAGAAACGCTAGCACAAAATTGAATTGTCCCATTCAGTCCATACATTTCAATTTTCATATTTTAGCGTATCAAAGCAAGTTTCTGAAAGTACAATTAATTGGAATGAACACTAACAGTTCAAACTCACAATTTGTTAGATCTTTATCTGATACTGAAGTATGTCAAAAGAACGATATTTATTTATTTATTTTTCTACTCAAAAGTGATAATTCTTACCTTTTTTAATTTCGTCTTCGAAAAGATCCCACAACATGTTGCAGACGAGCCGATAGCTGCAAAACCTTTACCACCAGGCTGGGAAGGTAATGTTCTGTATCTGCATGCAACGAGGGTTTTTGAAATTTCTCTAGAATCTTTCTAGTACGAACGGATAATTCCGGTCGAACCTATTACTTGGGTCATAATCGTCGCAGAACTACATGGATTCATCCGAATCCTCAAAAGTATATATCAAATCTTATCGCCCATTTGCTAAACACGATTGATAATAATTGATTCTTAGTGCAAACATCACTGGTCAATGTCAAATTCATGAATCGGAGGCAAGTGCTGAATTTGGCTCATTGATGTCTGACTGCACAATGGCATATGATCATTTAAGTCAAAACGTTACTGGGGTATGACCAATTAAAAGTCATTGTTTTTCTTTTACTCCTATATTTTTCCATGTATATATGCATAAAAGATTGATCCACGAACGAACCAATCGATTTCGAGACCGACTACCCATCCAGAAATTATGAAAAACGGGCCATTACCAGTGAGAGAACGAGAGCTTGCTTTTCAAGTAGGTCATAAATTGTTAGAATCTTTTGAAATGTTTATAGACGCCCTGGGACGTACGCACAGCACCCTCAGGCCGCTACTATTATATTGATCATGGTGAGTAGAAGTTTAAATTGCATTTGCAACGTCTTGTTTTTCTTTTTCAGTAAACAAGAGGACAACATGGCAAAATCCACGTGTCATCAGTCGTGATCATCATGAACATTCTAACTCCGATGTCCAACCGGATTCTAGTGAAACTGAAATAGAATCTTCTCCGCCGTGAATGCCAAGCATCTGATTTAATCGTATATTGCTGATCATTTTCCAATAAAACAGACACGTTTATGTTTACGACTCATTGACTAATAAATAAGGGCATACATGTCAGTCTTAAATTCACTCACACCTCACATAGAAAATAAAAAATCTATACGTATATTGCGCTCGTCCTGATTGTCAACACGTTCCATGTATTATTATTTACTTTGTCATTTGTCTATTATTTTATCGAGTAGAATTCACTTTCCATAGAACAGCAAATATGATCTGGATCATAGCCATTGTGACTAGAAAAAAAACGAATGTAGTACTGAATATTGTCTGGTTTTTAGATATCGTCAATGGAAAATTCGTTGACACTCGTATCGTCAAGTTTATCGCTTCTCACAATTCCTGTCGAAGTTCTTTATCGTATTTTGGATCAACTCAATATTAAAGACATTCTATTGCCAATAGCTACAATCGATTGACGATCGAAATTTCGAATCATCCATCGGACACTCGTATCGATCGTTTTCATCGAATTATTTCACCAGAAAATGTCGGAGCATTGATTCTAAATCAGTGATATACAAATGCTGAACCAAATAATATTGATTGTTTTCTTTTTCATTTGGCGATATTCATCGATTTACTAGGCTTCGTTTTGTCAAATCTCAAAATGTTATACGAGAAAGATTATCGTACGCTTCTACGTCATCTCGCGACTTTCTCATGATTCAGATCATTGAGAATCGTTGATAGGAAAGTTTTTAAAAATGATACCAATATTATTCTTTCAACAGTAATTGCACTACCAAGTATTCGGACACTCGATTTGGATATTAGTTCTCTAATTATCGATCGAATCGCATGGCCAAAATCATAGTACACTTCGAGAACTTCACTTGAAAAAATGTTCCTACAATCAATGGTGCCATATTATTCGTCATTCGCCAAATCTTCCAATCGCTTCTGTAGCAGATTTTGATATGAACAAGATCGATAAGACTATTTCATCGTTTGAAAATCTACAACGGTTCTCACAATGTGAATATTTCATTCACGAGAAATTGCCTCAACTTGAAAATTTTTCGTTTAAAATTACTGTTCAAATGCTTCATTATCAACATATTGCACGTATTGAATCGATTATTGCCGCATTTCGAACACCATTCTGACTTAAATATAAACATTGGTATGTGCATTTTCAATATGTTATTAATAATGAAGGACGTCGACTTGTTCGTAATTCTTCCAAAAATGGACATGTTGATTTTTTTCAATATTATAAGCAAGGTTTTCTACGATATTTCACTTCGACGACAAACGACGATGATAAACCAAAGATGCACTCTATGTGGAATGTAATCTTCAATTTACCAGATGTGCAACAAGCTATTAGTTTTCGTCATGTAAATATTAATATTGATTCTCAATAATAGCAAAAAAAAGATTAATTTACTTGCGAATTATTTATTTTAATCTCTAATTTTATTTTGTGAAATACGATCTGAAAGGAGTGTTGAAGTATACAGAGTAGAAATTTGCCCCCCCCTTCCCCCCACAGACCGGGACAGAGAAACTAATTAATTAGTTAGCTGGCTAATTAATTTCTCTGTCACGGTCTGTGATGGTGATAGACGAATTCCAGAAAAGAAATTTCATCGTGTGTCACATGTTAATCCCACAGGGATTACGCTAACAGCTTTTTTTCTAGTTTCGAATTCCAAAGTATTATTTGTTTGATAACGTGAGTCAACTTGAACTTGACATTCATGATTGGCAGCGACCTGACTAATTTGCACTTCTTTCACAATTAATCAATCTTGCACAAACGAAAGAAATTTGGTTCTTATTATCGAGTAGACAATCTTTTCAAGCCAGCACTATCAATAGTATACTGGAAAAAGCCCCCGATGTTCGTATTTTTGAAGTAGCGAATAATGGTAGTTTACGGGATAATCCAGAAGATGAATGTGCCGTACTATCTCGTCAAATTGATCATCTTAGAATACGATCACCAGATATTGCTGGTATGAAATTAATCCTCGAACGTGTTGAACATTTATCCACCATAACATTTATGTGCGATTCGAGTTCGCCAACGACTTGGAAAAAAATTATTAAATGGCTTCATGAAAAAGAAAAGAAATACTCCATAACAGCTGATTATCGATCTCTTCAAGTATTTCTGAAACAGAATATCGGCATATTATCGAGAGTTGAAAGTTTGTATCGAATCAATTGACCATTAAATTTTTTTCCTATACTTTTTATTTTTATCTTTTCAAATATCACCAATAAAAAGAAACTTTCTATGACGTAACTGAAACACTAGTCAAATTGTATTTCATTGAAAAATACCATAAACTTACTGTGCTATAAGTTGAAGTTTTTCTTTTAAATACTACGAATGATGATCATTCTTGTTCATAATTCGTCTATAATAATAAAAAATGACTGTATCATATGATGAAAGTCATTATATTTTCTGTCAAGATAGTGATGACATACAACACATTTATTCGATGAGTTGCGAGGACAAAGTTGATTGTACAGGTTTCTTTTACGAATACTATTAATTAGAATATGTTTGTTTTAATCGTTTAAGACCATGACTACTTTTTTATGTATTTTTTTCCGAATGGATCTATTTCTAAAATGATAGTTTCTTTCTTTTTTATTTTAGTTAACTTAAATGTATTTTATCTTTGATTAAAGCAAAGTATTTCATAGAAGTTTTATGTTGATTGAACTGATCGACGACCAACACGAGGTAACATAATTATTCGTTTAGCCATACGCATTATATTATGATTGGCAAGCTTGTTAGGGTAATATGAATCTTCATAAGGTATGTCATTATCCAATAGTTCATTACTAACAGCATAATTATAAATGAATGCATTATCCGGTGGCACTAGACTGGCATCAACATCAATAAACGCGTGTCTACTGCTGCTGATATGAATGAATGTGCATAAAAGCATGAGGCCAAGAATTACTAAAAAAGAGAAGAATGATATTTTACATTTATCTAAGATTTTATTCAATTACATTTAAATTGGTAGGATATAGTTGCAACCATTATCGATAAGAAGATTGAATGCTTTAATAGAAATTATAGAAGATAAAGAACAAATGAATGTATGTGACTTTAAACCGGTGAAGAAATGAGATAAGATTAGAATATTCGACAAGAAATATTTGTCAATGATGAATTCTTGTGATCACAACTATTGTGTGACGCACGCTCGCACAGCAGATGCCAAAAAAAGAAATGAATGGACTTGATGGGATTTTTGGTAGACTCCTGCGGGACGGGACAATTAGAAAAAATCTAGTGTCCCGAATTTTAAAATCATTACATAAAAACGTTGAAGTTGATAGTAATGAGTTAAACAATGAAAGAAAAAGAATTTTCACACAATGATAGGCAAACTGCTGATACAAAAGAGAGAACATGTGCGTCAGATATATGGAAGTTATTATAAACATACATTACCTCAAATAAGCTAATATATTTTAAATAACATCTATCACAATAAACTTCATTTCACTGATTTAATAACGATTAAATTAAAATAATCTTCGTCGGTTATATAAAAAGCTAGTATACTATCGGAACGGGAGAGTACTATTTTTCTCAAATATCTTCATTAACTCGAATGCAACAAGGTGTGTGAGTGTAGATCTTCACGTCATTCATCCTACAATCACACACACCCTAACTCCATGTTTCTATTAATACAGTTAGTATTAATTCATATTTCAATTTCAGAGTACCAGTTTCTATTTTTGATAAAATCAAACTTATTTTTATCTATAAATGTCTAGAGAAATTTTTGCTCTCCCTCTTTTTTTCCTATTAATCAAGTAGAAACGCTATCTTGTTTTCTTTGACGAAACTACGCAACATTTAAAGTTTTTTTTTTCAACAGGACAAACGAGATTTTACGGGACAATTCGACAAAATACGGGACGCGACAAAGTTTGTCCCGCAGGACTCCAGTTTTTGACCAATTTTCTCTGACAATGAAAAGCATCTATAAGTAAAAATACGTTTTTTTGTTCTATAAGAACCTAAGATGTTGTCATATGCTTTTTTCATAAGTAAAATAATCAACTCCCTTGTCACATTCACATCGTAATAAATCAATATTTCATCATTTTTTTTCATAACTGTAAATATCAAGGGATCAAATACTGTGACATGAAACGTCTGATTATGACACTGTATTTTATCTTACGTTCAAAGAAACAATAGAAAACTCAATAGATTATCTTTTAAACTATCAAAAGATGAAGCTTTGTTTTTTAATGAAATTCACCTCCTTGCGATATTGATCAATCAGCTGCATTGACAAGCATGAAATTAAGTTTGCTCTGTTCTACATCTTCTCGATAGATACACATACCATGTGATGTCTGTCTACATTGTTTTTTGTGACTGAAGGAAAATCTTTGAGATAATTACATCGATATTCTTATTTTATTCCCAAAGTTGGTTCATACACTTCTCATCGCTCGTGTTTTAAATTTTATTTTTAGTTCACAAAAAGTATTCAGTGGTAATTTAACCTATACATAGACCATCAATGTTCTATTGATGCCTTCTTTTTTTTTTCGATTGCTCGACTTGTAATCAATATATTTAATAAAAAAAAGCTTACGACACTCGGTATTCCCAGGCGGTCACCCATCCAAGTACTAACCGAGCCCGACGTTGCTTAACTTCAGTGATCGGACGAGAACTGGTGTATTCAACGTGGTATGGCCGTAAGCAAATGTATGTAATCAAAATATCCCTAATGAGACCGACACATATTATGTTTCTATCACAAAAGATGTTTTTTCTTGAACATAATTTTATCTCAATACTGTTAGCAACATATGAAATCGAAATGAGAATACACTCATTTATGTATAGTCAAAATATTCAATTATATTACAAGATGGATTACTTATTACTTCTATCAACAAAGATATGATTTTTTTGCTACAAAGATAATGAAAAAAATTTTTCTACATTGTTTTTTTTGTTTTGTTTATAAATAATTATGAAATGGAATATCTCACGCAGTTAATAAAAAAAATACTTAAATCTTAGTAGTTCAAGAGTGTCATAATTTATTATTGGGAGCAATCGTATCGATTACAGACTCTATTTCGACTTCAACACTTCGAGACAATTATAATGCGTACGCATCAATATTTAAAATTGAGATGCACTCGAGATCATTAGAATAAATCAAATGTTGGAAGAGATTGATACTTATACAGAAATAAATAAAATAATGTCATTATTTTTATGATATATATATATATAGTTTATTTCAAATGATTGCTCACATATGTTCCTTAAATATACGGTCTATCCAATATAAATATTGTGCAATAACGTTGAACAATAATTACGAAAGAATCGGCGTTGTATTTAGTAGCAATTTTCGTAGTTAAGATTGTTTCTATCATTATCATTCATAATATTACTTATAGTCGTACGAAATAGAAAAAAAATCAACTTGGTTTCGATTTAACATCATATAAATCCGTGGAATATTCTGCTTGTATTGAATCCCGGCAAGATGCTCCCCAGTGACACTTGCTCCCTAACTGTATTTAACAAAAATGTTACTCAACACTAGATTAAAAAAAAAATTTATTTATTTGAGGGTATGGGTGTATCGGTGTGAGTGTATCAGTGCAAGTATGGACAAATGGTCATCGTTTTCACTCACCCACACCCTCAAATAAATAAATTTATATCTTAATCTCGTGCTGATTAACATTTTTGTTAAATACAGTTAGGGAGCAAGTATCCGGGGAGCAATTGTCTCTGGGAAGCAAATGCCCCTGGAGAGCAAATGCCCGGGGAGCAAGTGTCACTGGGGAGCATCTTGTCACTTACTGTTTGTGTTATGGGTGTAGGTGTGAGTGTTACGGCTTTCTTTATCCACTCCACCATACCGAATATGGGTATTTCGAACTCAGCGCATGTCTAGGGGTCATCGCTATGAGCATATCAATAACATAGATTCTTGCTTAAGATACGAAACATTATTAATGTAGGAATTATTATTGAATGAATTCGCGGAAAAAGCTCTCATTGTTACTGATAACAGAAGAAGAATAAATAGATTGGTGAACGGAAGGTTTTTTATTATCTTGCATTTGTTACAAAACAAAGTATGTATTTTTCAACGATTTCACCTACAAGGTGTATTCAAAACTAGGAATGAAACATCAGCCAGAAATTCAGGAAACATATAAATGAAAATACATCTTTTCCCAATTTTCACATACACTGGTGTCAACAATTAGGAGTTCACAGAAGTTAAAAAACAACATTGTCGTATAAGTATTGCGTAAATGAAATTTAGGGATAAACTATCAGTAAGAGGGACAAAATAAACTTATGAATTTAAACTCTTTTCCAAATTAGAATACCCGCCAAGAAAGTAGTCTGTTTAAGTTCATATTGACTCCACTCTACTTCAAATAGAAGAGTTTTCTATAGAGAATGACTTCTATGTAAAAATAAAAATGCGAATGTTTCAGAATCATCACATGCAAAATGATAACGATACAGCAACAGCAACCGTAAGTGAAATTTTTTTCAAATCTATGGCATTCTATAATGTTTTGTTTTCTCATTAATAGATGTGACACTAATTTTCATGATTTTAACGAACAATTAGAAACAAAAAACATTCATATCCGTAACAGCAGAATTTCTTTTCATAATCTTAATTTTTAATTACGCATAGAACTACATTATCTTATTTTCTCGTTAGAACAACAATCTTGCAATAATTTTCCCAAACATCTTCGTGGGGGTGGCGGTGGTAGTTCTGATGGTACTATTGCGGGTGCAGTAATGCATAATATGTGTGCATTTTGTCGTTGCATTGGAGGATTATGTTGTCGAGGATGATGCAAAATAGTTGCTATTGACTAATTGATTTAAAAATTGCAAGATAATTGAAAATGAATAAAAGTAGATAGATTGTGCCCTTTTCTTTTTATTCATTCGTTTTGAAACACGTATATGCATGCACCAAATCCAAACCTTTTGGTTTTGAAGGTTTTGGTTTCGGGGTTTTAGTTTTCTTTTTGAGATAAGTCGGAAAAGATTATATTTTTAAGTCAAAGTCTGAATAAAGTATATGCTTTTGATATACCATGGCGTACGAACCAGTCAAAATCCGGCGATTTTCGATCGGTTCGTATAACATCGGAAGTCTCTAGTAATCGAAATAGCTAGATCACATTCGTATTATTTTCCTTTGTTCTAAATTATTATTAAAATTCTTTAACTGACGATGAATACTGTTTCGATGAACAAATTACATGTGAACTGAATTTTAACAGGATAAAAATAAATTTGTATTTATAGATCTTGTTCTGTATTTAATAAAGAGCATTATTGGTAAGTTTCATTTTAGATATTTCCATCGGTATATATATATATATACATACATTTGTGTCGTTGTATGTGTTATTTCGATGTAGAAAATCAATCGTAACTTCTAACATCCAAATGTGTGCGCTTATTGATCTTGAGGCTTGAAGCACAGGTGACATGATATTACTTGATATGCTTTCGAAGTCAGAAATCTTTGGACTAATCAGCAGATCTTGAGAGTGGTGAGCGTTGTGCTGTTTCTGAATGGCAGTCGAACAATGAGATTGAAGCTGTTGCCAGAATGGGAAAGCATCGAAATGATCAGGTTGGCTATGGAGATTTTCATCACTTTTCCCAGTGTTGTGGTGGCTAGCGAATTAGGCGGTGAGAACGACATCTGCGGGCGGGGATGTGGGTCTGAGGTGTAGAGGTGGGTGTTGGTTTTCTCTTCGTCATAACAGTCCATACCCACACCCACACCCACGTGTGGTCGCTCTGGCACTTATAACGCGTGTTCATTCTCTGGTTCGATAGTAACGTACATGTCGATGGTAGTAAGAAGAATAGCACTAATGATTTCTATCACTCTCAATTCTTTCTTCGTACGATAATATGAAAAGATAATTAGTAAAATACGACTCTCGAAATGCATCAATATTTTAGTGCAATCTCTTAATGTTTAGATAGACAGAACGCAATAATATCTCACGATTCTATTTTCTTTAGAAGCAACAACAATAAAGTAAAATAAATAGATATCTGTCTGCATTCCTGACAAGAGACGACCGCAAGCGAAGAGTAAGATGAAGAAAAGGCTGAAAAAAATCTTTTTTTTTACTACATATCCGGTTGCTCATAGTGTGCTTAAATATATACTGCGCACACTTTGGCAACTTTACTGATCTATTATGAAATTAACCCATTCAACTTCACAATTGCATACATGGCTACCACTTGTACAGTTTTGTTGATGAAAATAGACCTGTCGATGTAGAATAGTGCAATCATGTATTATCATTTTTCATATTATGATTAATTGTTGAAATAGATCGAATCGACCTGATAGTGCTGACTAAATAAAAAAATGAAATGAGTCAAACAGCGATTTCTCTGCAAGTTGTTTACAGATTATTTTTGTTTTATCTTTACGACAGTCCGCACGATCATTATCACCGACATTCTTTTTCATTTTCTGTAAACGTCATTTGCGGTGACTAGTTTTTTTAGATAAAAAACATTGAAAGGAACCAAATGGATGAAGACTATTGCATTGCCGCATGTAAAAGTAATATTGAGCAACGATCTGATGCTATTCAAGCAAGAAATTCTCTTGGTAAAAAAAGTGACCATCGGCAGCAGCTAAATATTATCGTTCATTGTCAACATGGCCTGGATCCTAATTGTACCTGCGTAAAAACATTTCGTGTTGATAAAAATTGCCCATTGACATACCAAGAGGCATTAGTAGGTGCAGCATCGTATAGACGCAGCATAATTGAAAATCATACACGTGAACTGGAGTATTATTTGCTGTGTAAAATCATAAAACCTAAGCGTAACAAACAAGATAATTTCATCAGGAAGTACGAATCAATATATGGTAGTCTTCTCTCGAATTATGTTTTCGAAACAGACCAATCTGTTGCGCATCTCAACAGAAATATTTCTTCAACCTAATTCATATTCTTATTCATTATGCCTATTATTCTTCTGTCATTTTGTATCGCGCAATGTATAAAAAATAAAAATAAGAATAAAATGTATTTATGCAACAACTGGGAGAGTATTCGAACGAAAATTTGTTTACCAACGGCAAAATCATCTGTTTGACCATTATGCAGCTTTTACGAAACGCAATCTAAAATTAGTATCGAATCAACTCAAAAATAGATTCATCTATCTCATAAAGAAAAGAAAAACCAATTTGCTACTCTTAACTCTTAGTTTTCGACAATCGATTTAATCAAAGTTCAATAACTAATAAAATTATTAATCTATGTACTTGAATTAACATAACTGAAGAAATACAGAGTTTAATTTCATTCAAACGTTTCGTCTTATTTATTTTAAGAATTAAATATTCATCAGGGCTATGCATTAAAAATGTTTTGATTTCATAAATTTCCTTTGTCATCAGTCTGCAAATGGAGGGCATACTTCTGTAGATGCGACGCATGCCATTCTAGTGTATATTCTTAAACTTGTGAATATACCGTCGAAGAATGAGCGTTTCAATAATAATATGTAAATGATACTAACTTAAATCTGAGAAAATCTTAGTTCTGCTTTTTAAAGTAGACGATAATAACGATAACTGAATTCAACGAGAAGCAATTTGAGGAAGCAACGCTTGTAAACACCATTATAGTTGACTGTGATATTGTAGAAATAATTTTTTTAAAGATATACATCGCATAGATCAAAATAAAATTATTGAAATAAGCAACTGTTTTTTTTTTCAATTGAGAAATATTGTACACAATACATTGATTTTTATTTTCAAGGCGACATGCCAACATTCGTTTTTCAGTGAAGATCGTATTTTATATTATTGAGTTTCATATTTCTCAAAATGATCTCCTCAAATCGAAAGGATTTTGAGGCACCAAATAGTCATACGAAAAATATTCTTATGATACACAAATGAAAAAGAAAAAAATATCGGAGAAGAACAAGAAGTTGCAGGTGATTCAAATGCACATGAGAAATATTTCTTTGATGCATCAATTCATTCCAAGTGAAGCCAGCAATACATACTCTGAGTCATCCTTTGATGTAGGTGTCAGGTTTTGTACATTGGCAATCTTCATCATTCGTCTTATATTATCTTTGATTCGTTCGACATCCGGATGATTTGGAGGTAAAATTTTTAAACTGATAGCCAATGCTTTCTTTGCGTACGTCAATGCTTGTTCGTAGTGTTCATCGTTCTCAAGAACGCGACTCAGATTATTGTAAGCAAATCCGATGTCAGGATGGTCTTGCGGAAGAACTTGTATACGAATGTCGAGTGTTTTTTGAAAATAGTTCGCCGCTTGTTGAAGATTATTCAACGTAAAATAAGCCAAGCCGAGAGTATTGTATGTTTCAGCTAAGTCAAGACTATTGGGTGGCAGTATTTGCTCTTGAATTTTTGTCGCTCTATTAAGGTTCTCCAAACTTCGACGCATTTCTCCTTGCCGACAAAGCGCTGCTCCAACGCGACTATAACTTATTCCAACATCAGCATGACTTTCGTCTAGTTGATTTTTTCGAATTGTCAAACACGCTTCATAATGTTTCAATGCATTATCATAACTTGTTATACCATACATGGCTCGACCGATACCCATGTGACAATTGGCAAGCATGATTTGCGTTTCATGAATCATTCGATCATAGTATTTCAGTGCATGCTGATATTCGCCCATTTCATGAAGAATTTTTCCAAGAGAATCAAGTGTATATTCATTTCGAATTTTTTGTTTTAAATAATCATAAATTTCTTTCAAACGATAATCATTATCACTAGCTAAACATAACTGAACTACATGGTGTCCATCCTCAGGATGTTCGATTATTTTATCAATACGATAGAGCGCTCCCAGAGTAATCAATACTTCGTCTTCTGTGGCAAATTCACTGTATTCTTTGATATCCGCAAATGGTTTTATTGGTAAACGTGAGTCAATCGTTATTTCGAAAAGAACACATCGATCTTTACCATCCACGGAGCGATTTTGGAGAAAGCTCATCGCTACTCGACGTTCGCGACTAGTTGAGAAGAAACTGTTCATCGAAATAAATTCGTTTACATTGTCGAGCATCAATTGTAGTTCATTGCTACTGACACATTGACCCCGAAAGACTTTCACAGTATCGCGTTCTGTACTAACCCGAAGGTACTGCTCGTACTGATGTTCGATAGCAAGCGCCAAGTCAGTGATGAAGAATCGAAGTGCGAAAAGCAAATCAAAATCACGATTACGTAGGGCTCTGTTTAATAGTCGATATAAAAAGCAATCTAAACTGTACCACCAGATCGCTTTGCTCGACGTGTATTCGCGCTCGAAGAGCTCGATGCAAGCCAAATCATTTGGTTTATCTGCATATAGTTTTTTGCACATTTCTACGAATTCTTTTTTAGCATCTTGCGAATGTTGTATTCGAATTAAAACTTCAATATAAAGAAGAAACCATAGAAAATGAGCATTTCTTGATTGTAGTGATTGGGATTCAGTTGGTATAAGAGTAATGGATGTGCTATCTTCTGAATTTTTGCGATCTTTTTGATCTTGAATTATCTGTGACAATATTTCATCATAGGTTTTATACATTCCCTTGATCTAAAACAAATGATAGATCTTCTATTCGACTCGAGAAGAGGACAAATCAATTATCGGCGTATCATTAGCGGTATGGTGAGTAAAATGACAATGCCATCACTAAAATGTTATTTTTCAGGATGAGTAAATCTTATTTTATCGATTGTGATAGAAAAAACAAATCGATACTCAACGGTATAATGTTTCACATATATTTTTAAGATTACCCAGGTCGATCGTTCTGGTCACCGGATACTGTAGGAACCGGCTGGAAAGATGCGGAAAAATCACCGTATTCCGGAGTTTTTCCCGATGATGTACTGTCAATTATTTCCGGAAAGCACGGAAAGTCGGTCGGAATCCACCGGAAAAAAATCTGTGAATTTCCGGTCGGAATGCTGCTTCCACCTTCCAGCGCAATTTCCCGTGTTTTCCGGTCGGTTCCCGCCGTACCGCCACGATTTTGGTTAGTATCGCTTCAATATATTTTTTATTCTTAATTCATTCATGCTTTACCACCGATAGCTAATTATGATTTATTCAAAATCAGACGAATTGAATTTATCTACATGCTACAGCAAGGTTCAGAAGTAATGGTTCTTCCCGTATGTCTGGGAGGATATTCTTTTATTATTCAGCACTTTGTAAAAGCTTTCTATAAGTTCAGTAATAAATCTATTTTGTTAGAGTATATCGTCCTATAATTCCTATCTAAATTTTACTAAAAAACATGCTTTGAAATGCTATTCAAACAAATATAACGTAATTTTGTCGGTAACTAAATAATTACCTTGGAATATTGATTTGCCCATGTAAAATCTTCTGATTGGTTGCTACAAAGAACATAACAACAAACTAGTTGTGGTAGATCGTGAAGACGAGCTATTGTCGATTCATTGAATGTGTTCGATATAACGAAGACTACATTTTCTTTTGTACTTGCTCGAATGTAATTATCGCATTTTGAACTAGTATCGAATATGTGTAGAGAACTAATGACATGTCGTAATTCATTGTAAATTTGATTTCTTTTGGCGTCCTTGTCAAGCCAGACACAAACATAGCCTCCGAATTGATTCGTCATGGCAAATGAAATTATTTTACAGTTGCCAAAACTACTTAAAGTAAGGAAGAAAATGCAGTTCTGCTTTCTTTGTTATTGTTTTGTATGTAAATGTTGAAGAAAGCAAAAGAAATTTTATTTTCTTGCATATTGTTCAAACGAGTAGCTCCGATAATTCCCGAGGGTGTGGGTAAGTTAAAAATTTTAATGATTCAAAACAATTCATACAGCGCATTTTGAGTTCTGAATATTTCTTTTCATGTTTTTGTATTTGTTTATGCTGTGTATGGATGCCATTTTGGTGAGATAGTTTCAAACTAACGTTACTAAAGGATGGTTAGGACTAATGCGTTAGATCGAGATACGTTGTTCTACAAAATGAAAGCAAATAAATTATAGGTTTTTATGTTTTGATGGAAAAAGGAAAATTAACGGAGCATAATTTTGTATTGTGTTATATCAGTGTATTCCAAATGAAACAAACACGCATTTCATATGAAAATATATGTATAGATTTAGCGTTCTAGCGTTTCTGCATGACGGCTCAGATCACATGTTGGCTTCTTTTATTGTGATCAATTCTCGATATTATTTCTTTCCGAGATATGTTGTGGACGAAATATGTTTAGAGTTCTAGATTACTATTCTCTACCAGTTAGAGTTAGACACTCGTTAGTTTGAACTCGTCACGTGCGTAATCATTTTCCCATCATGTGTAAAATGCTTTCATCCATTCATCGGCAACAGAGATCGAAATGAATGAGAAGAGTTTGATTCGGATTCGATTGAGACTGTCAGAAAAAATGTGATTCATTTTTAAATACTATCGAGTTTTGGCAATTTTTTCTTCATTACCCAAGCTCTCTATCAAAGAATGAGTCTCATTTACCACAAATCTCACTTTTCTGAATCGTAGCCCAAAACACATCCCCATTTGTGGAGAATGTAACAATGAGGAAAAATCTGACGACCAAGTAATGATTTCAATTTATGGATTTTCTCATCAAAGAATTTTTCATCCGAGATACTGTGATGATATCAATATGCATGGTATGCGCCATAGTCTTTCTTCCCATCGTCCATTTATTAGTCTTTCACTTTCTACTCTTTGTCCTTCTCTCTCTTCATTGGGTATATAAGCGTGTACTTTGTATGTAAACGATGCAATTTATGATATAAAGAAGCTAAATAAATCATAGCTCCATCAACACAAGCATCTCTTGTATCTAAAATCGTCACAATTATAATCTTTTTTTTATTTTGTGATAGTCATATTTCAGAAGGAACTCAGTTATCATATCCACTAGTCTTCCTATAGTTACATCGTATATAAGGGTTTGAGTACAGAATGAGTATGAAAGTCAATTGAGTATGAATGAAGATCCCGTTAAATAAATTGAAATATATTAGATTAGGCTAATCTAATATTATCTAGTTAAATTAACTGAAAAACAATAAAATATTTGAACATTAGTTTTACCTACCTCAGCGTTGCAAATGTATATGGCTTTGATTTTGAATTATTTAATGAAGCTACAATCTTGATTATGTTTTTATCGTAGCTTAGAATTTTTTTCAATCTGATAAATTGTATCGATATCAGCCTTCGCACATACAATTTCCAGATCTGTGATCCATTTTCTTTCTTTCTGTTACTTGTCCGATATATGAATTTTCATTTGTTTGCTTATACATAAATCTAATGAAATACGTAGTCCTGATGAGTGCTTCTTATGTTAATAAATAACACGAAACACATCGGCGAAATAAAACACTGAAATTCTTTGATGACTATCTCACTAATTTATTTTAATCCTGCAAAGTTGAACTGTGTTTTTTTAGAAGTTTGTCTTTGTTTTTCATGTCACGATTTATTCTTAAAAAAACCTCTGATTAAACAGATATTTTACGAAAACCATATGTTGGGCATGTTTGGAGTAAATTTGATCATGCATTGAAAGTCAAATTTATTGTTATGATCAAAACGTTTTATACTCTTTTGTCATGAAAAAACGAATAGATGACAATTGTCTATGATTACATTTTTTTCTAAGGGATTACATAGAAGAGAACGCTACTGATAGTCAGAAAGAAGTAATAGTATTTATTCAGGAGGTGGAAATGTATCCAAATATTGACCAAACCATACACATGCAAATCCTTTGTAAATACCAACACCCATGGCTTTCATAGGCATATTTTGAAAAGCACCTCGCTGAATTATAACATCCTTATGTGCTGGACTGTTTTTCCAAGCGTTAACACTTTGTACTGGATCAACAGTCCTGCCTCTATCTCTATAATCCCCAAATCCATATGCTATTTCAAATCCATAATATTTGTAATTACTTATTTCCGATGGTTTACTCCACATCAATTGTGCTTGTCTATGATCAGGTGTGTATATAACTGGTTTCCAGTTTCCTTTATTACTCCAGCTATGCGCATTCCCACCATTAACAGCTGGACTATTTTTAACAACATCAACAGCATGTGTATGAGCAACATAAGCAAGATTAGCTGATGCTTGAAGTGTTGGTAAACCATATTGTTGACGATAATTATTAATAAGTGTAAATATTTCTTTTTCCTTTGCATTCATACCATGAAATGAGGAACTTTGACTTGCACTAGCTTTTAGTTAGAAGAAAACAAAATCTTAGGATCGATACAAATGCAGTCCTCATTTTGGAATGCTGATATTTACTGTGGTTTTATTCTCTAGCTGCATAATAAGAAATAAAAGTGCATAAAAAAATAGTATTTATAACTAGTTTATCATTAGAATTAAGCCTTGTTCAATTCAGATGTTCGAGAAAAAAACCATTTTTTATCATAATCATGATCATGATTGATTGAATGAAAATCTCTCGATTATCTGTAAGAGATTAAATAGAGTTATAAACAAATTACTCTTAAAAGATATGATTCAGTGATACAATGATACGTTACCCTTTTCTCAAAAGTATATTTTAAATAAACATTGCATATCTACTAATGTGCGATAAGAAAAACTTATTGCAATGTAGCAAAATTTAAATTTTATTCTTACCTTCCCGACTACTGATTAACATATGATATGAATCTTTAAGACGTCTTCCATATGTTGTTGATGAATAGCAAAGTAGACATAAAGCTAACATAGTTACGAAATAGTACATGTTGCAATATTTTCTAATGAGGGTCGAGTTGGTGCTGAGAATAATCTTGTAGAAGAAAAAAGAAACACTGCTTTTTATATAGTGTATGTTTAGGTTTCAATGCATACCCTAAAGATTCAACACAAATATAAATACCCCAGAACTAATTGAGACTATTCAAATGATTATTCACTTTGGAATAAATATTTATATATCCTGCTTGTATAAAAGCTACCCGAGTAAATATTTTTTTAATCAAAAAAAAACTTTCAGCATTATACCTGCGGTATTGAAAATGTAAAACACGGCATAGTCACTACAACTGATCACTTGGATATAATCTATACAATGGAGTCTTTGTTGATTTTGTAAAACAGCTCGTATTTTTTCACGATTTGTGGAGAGAGCCAGAGACGAGTTTACATGTCTACCCCATATACTTCAATAAATAGGGGTGTGGGCGTGGGTGTCGGTATGAGTGAAGAGAAGTCTTACACATCCACACTCTATGAAAGAAATAGTTGTCTAATAGATCACGTTTTTGTCACACTATCTACCATCGACTTGTGCGTTTGTTGATAGTTAATACGATGTTTAATTCTTTATGTCTAACAATGATGTTATTCAAAAATATAGTTTTATGCATATTTAGAATGAGAGCAAATCATTAAGTTTGGAAAGATTTGGCTATGGCGGATTCTGATAGAAGAAGTATTCTTGTGGTATTATTATAGTTTATTCTGTTCCTTCATATTATAATATCGTATTTTTTTTTCATGAAAATCACACATTTATATACCCAATCAGGAGTTACAAAAGAAGCAGAATGCAAACATGAAGGACAATAGTAAAGGAGACCAAGGTTGTCTACGATAAATAGGTAAAATAGAAAGAACAACGAAAAGCATGGATAAATAAAGGTGACAAGACAAGAGGATTAGAGTTGCATTCGATGGACTTCACTGGGAACGTTACACTGGTACTGATGAATGGAACAACTAGTTAGAATCTCCCAATCTAATTGTTTCGATATGAGTTTGTATGCAGTTGACACATTTGAATAATCAGTTCAAATGGTTTGAGATCAGCATGTTCGATTGCTTGACTGTAATCGCTTTGTTCTATAAGGAAACTTTTTTGTTCAGATTTTTGAACTTGATAAGGTCCAATATTCAAGGAGCCTTTGTTCAAAATATTGACAATAGTTTCTTTTACTATTGAGTACTCATTGCAATAATCATGAAGTTCTAGATGTTTACCGGTAATGTCGCGCTGAGCCGTTAAATCAGGGAAATCGCTCAGAACAAATTTGCCAACATCGACAGCTTCGTTGGTAGGCATACACAAATAATCCGATCGCATAATGAGAAATACGTTGTGTGGTAGATCATTATCGCTTGTGAAGTCCGTAAAAACTCCCAAGGCATCCTGACGCAAAGCTGTGCCAAATAATGCAGCCAATCCATGAATCATTTTTCGTGTACACGTCACCAGAAGGCAACCGTACAGCTCGATTCCCCATTTGTCCGTGTGTGAAAAACTAATGTTGTCTAATAATTGACAACTGATTTTGATTGACTTCAAGAAATCTACAACAAAATCTATTAACTTTTTGTGTGTCTGCTGGCTTTCCTCGAGTGTAAAACGGTTGGCCATATCTCCGGGTACAGTTGCCAGGTGTAAACGATAGGTCTTCAGATTGTTCTCGTCACCAACTAAAAACTCCGGCTCACTCTCTGCCACTGGTTGCTCCTGAAAATCATCAGAATCCGAGCAACAGGAGAAAAATCTTTCTATTAAACAAGAATCCTACAAAAAAAGAAGTCGTGTAATTACGCATAACATTTGAATTTCAGGTAGCTTTTAACTTGGTAGCCACCAAAAAAGCAACTGACTTACGGCGGTTATTTCATTAGTATGATATGCCACTGAGATCGTCCTTGAAACCATTGGTGCATACTCGACTTCAATTTCACGGTCTGCATTCGGTGGACAATAATCGATGAACCCATCAAGATCCATCGTGTCGTTATTTGGCACACCCGATGCCATTTGGCAAGTTTCATCGTCAGCGATGTTGGCCATGTTTGTAGTAGCTTCTAAAAACTTGAAACATGCCACGGCTATTAGTTAGGATTGAATTAATCTTTCGTGTGTGTGGGTGTGAACGAAGGGTGGGTGTGGGTGTCCGCCTGTTCGTTTGCTCGTTCAATAGGAAAGCAGATGAATAAACCTAACTAACCTCAAACAATATCTGTATGGATCAGTTTGACCGAAGGTTTTCGGGGTCAGGGAATTTGAATCTGGCGCCAGAATTTCAAAAAATTTGAATCCTCAATTATTTTAGTAAAAAAGAATTTTTTTGAGGAAGAAATAGTTTCTTATAAGGGTTGACCGAAGGTAATCGGGGTCGGGGAACACGATGGCATTGCTAGTTTTTTAAAATTTTTTATTTCAAGCAAGTTTATAACGGATGAGGAGCAGTTGGGTGGGGTGGGTGTGGGTGTGGGGTTTATAACGAGACATGATAAATATAATCACACCCACATCTCACACGCCACGCTCCCTCCAGATATCGCTAATGCTATGTCTGGTCGTCAGCCACCAAAACGAAGAAACGAATCATTGAACAGGCGATTATATAATTTAGTTCAAAATCCACATACAGACATGAAAGACCAATTGAAATATATCGGACGTTTTTTATCAATATAGTCTCTTTTCTGTTGTATATTGTAAATCATTATTCTTATTGTTATTAATAAATATTTTTTGTAAGCAAGCATCCTAGCGAGCAAATGTTCACGCGAGCAACTAACCTAGACCCAGATAAATTTAGGCGATTATTTCTGCATAATGATTTATCGCTGTCAACAAAGCTTATGAAGACTTTGTCGATTAATTGAAGATACATCGTATTAACAATCTTGAATAGATGTGGTTTGAATAAAGTATACTGAGATAAACATTGTTTTCCGATACCATATCGAGAGTATATAAGTCGGAATTGAAATAACTGTAAATACATACCAATACAAGTAGTAAAAAAAAGTGACATGCAAAGGATTTGACTGTTTTGTCTTGCTACGCATCTTTTACCTTCAATATTGGATGTGGGTGTCGGGTGTCTATCAGTTCGTTCATGTTATTAAGAGAAATATATTGGCCCGGGTAAGAAAAAAAGGAGGAGGAGGAGGGGTAACATTATTAGCCTTAAGCGTACACAAGATCCATCAAATCTAGTCCGAAACGTCTAGCTAATTCACACGGGTTGATATACGTGAAGTTTGTGCTTTTGCAACATATAAATACACAGAGATGTACGACAAACGCTACAGAAGGAGATGAAATAAAAGAACAGAATTTTAGATGTTTTGTTGCTTTGGGTTTTTTCCCAGTTCAACGTTCGTTGCAGTATTTAAGAAATTCACGAGCTTCGTTTCTGTCGCCGAATAAACGCGATAGCAACTGTCACTGTCATAATACCCAGTCAGACAAATTTTTTCAAGAACGCATTTAAATGCATCAATAAACACGAAAAAGTGGGCGATTTTCCCTAAGGTGAAGAGTGTGGGTGTGGGTGTGGGTGTGGGTGTGGGTATCTGTGCCTTACTTTCGTTCGCATTCACACACCCCAAAGATTCATTTCTCGTTTCTATAGACAGGAACGGAGGAAGATCAAAAGAAGAGGAAACTTGAATATATGAATTGGAATGGACGTCCATTTTTGGCACAATATTGGCCTTAAATGAAAAGTATCGAAAGTTTCGATGCCATTTATTTCATAATGTCCCATGGGTTTATCGCCCGTTGGGACCAACCTCTATTCGAATAATTTATTTCCATTTCCTTCAGTCTTGCGCAAAGTGGAGCAGGTCCTGTCCACTGTATCCACATCATTCGATTGTATCGTCCATCCATTCTTTACATGGACGTCCTCTTCGAGGTTTTCCGTTTATTTCTGCGAATACAGTGTGTTTTATCAGCCTGTTATCGCTCATTCGACAGATATGGCCAAACAATCGCAGCTTCCTTCTTTTTAATGTTATCTATGATGATCTCTTTTCTTGCTATCTGTTTTCTTATGTCTGTGTTTCTTATCATATCTTTCCAGCTGATTCTTGATGTCCTTCGATAGCATTTCATTTCGAATGCCAATAGTTTCTTTCTATCAGCTCCTTTCAGTGTCCATGTCTCTGATGCGTATAATAGCACACTGAAAACACATGTTGTTAGGATTATTATTTTATTTTCTTGCTATTCCATATACTTTTTAGTGCAGCCATTGTCCCTATTGATTTGCCTATTCTTCTCTTGATTTCAGCGCTACAGTTGTTGTCCCATGTGAGTAAACTACCAAGATACTCGAACTGTTCTACATTTTCGATTATGTTTCCCGCTATTTGAACATGTTTTTCGATATTTCTGTCACCAAATACAAGTGTTTTTGTTTTCTTTGCATTCATGAGTAGCCCTGCTTCTCCGGCTGCTACTCTTAATTGTTCTATTTGTTGATGAAGTGAGTCACAATCTTCTTCTAGGACATCAATGCCATCGGCGAACCGTAGGTTGTTCACTAGTGTTCCACTGATATTTATACCTCGGTTTATCTGTATTGCTTTGTCCATTACTCGTTCGAGATATGTAATAAAGAGTAGTGGTGACAAAGGATCTCCTTGCCTGCTGCCAACACTTGTTTGGAACCATTCTCATGTTTCTTTTTCTACTCGAACGGCTGATTGTGCTTTTTCATATATGTGTTTTAACAGTGTGATCATTTTGTTTTCGACTCCGTATGACTTGAGAACAGCCCATATAATTTTGTGTTTTATTGTGTCAAAAGCTTTTTGGAAGTCGATGAAGCAGTTATATATCTTTTTTTCTTGTCTTTTTGCTTTTTCTGCAAGCAACTTGAGTATTAGAATTTGATGTACTGTACGTCTGTCCTATCTGAATCTTGCTTGTTCTTCCGACAAGTATGGATCCAGATGGCGTTTGAGTCTGTTCAACAGTACTGTCAGTAGGATTTTTCCTGTATGGCTTATGAGTGAGATTGTTCGGTAGTTTGCACATTCGCTGAGATCTCCTTTCTTTGGTATTGATATGAGGATTGATTTTTCCCATTCTTCTGGTATTGCTCCCTCATGTCGCGCTTTGTTACATAGTGAATGGATTTCATGCATAAGTTGTTCACCTCCAGCTTGAATCATCTCAGCTGTGATACAATCTGAACCCGGACTTTTGTTTGATTTTAGTGTCCCGATTGCTTCTTCTACCTCCGAATATAGGATATATTGAGGATCTTCTTCCCAGGTCGAGCAGTTCGGCCTGGAAACGGCCGGTTCCGAGTAGTTCCGTTGATTTTGTGGAAGCAGTATTCCGGTTAGAAAATTTTCCGGTGATTTCCGATCAATTCCTGCCGGAAAGCACCGGAACTTGGCAGGAATTCGCCGGAAAAGTCCGGCCGTATTTTTGGCCGGATTACTGCTTCCATGTTCCAGCGATTTCCCGTGTTTTCCTGCAGGATATGGTGACTTTCCCGCATATTCCCTGCAGTATCCTACGGGATCCGGGCACCGGAATGTTCGACCTGGGTTCGTATGAAGGGAAAATACCTTCAAGTTCCTTAACCATCTCGTCTCCTCCGCCTTCGTCCTTATATAGCCCGCTGCAGTACTGTATTCATCGTTGTTTCACGCCCTCTTTTGGCTGTTGCGTTGTACCATCTTGATTTCTTATCATCGTTATTCGTGGTAAAAAATTCTTTTTCAGTGTCTTTATTAAGCTGTAGGCTTGTCTAGTACAGTAGTGTCAAACTTGAAACTTGAATTCAACTGAAACTTCAACTTTCAAGTTTCAAGTTTGACGTTATTGCTCTCACACTACTGCTTCCCCGGTACCCACATTAAGGGTACATATGTGTGTGTAGACAAGCGAATCTCCCTTCCCCGGCACCCACACCCTTGAAACTTGAAACTTGAAGTTTCAGTTGAATTCAAGTTTCAAGTTCGACATGTATGGTCTAGTATTTCTAATTTTTAGTCCGTTTTCAATGTCATCTCATTTATCTTGAATCCAGTTATCTTTGTCCAGTCGTGCCGATTTCTTTACTTTGTTACGCAAGTTTTTATATAGTTGGCCGTATTCTGCTGAAACGTTCTTTATTTGCTTCATCTTACGTTTTTCGTCGGCTAGGTTGATGGTTTGTTCTGAGATGCACGTTTTTTTGGCTCTCCCTGTAGTTGTGACAGTTGCCTGTAATGCATCTTTGATTGCTTCCTCGACCTTCGTTGCATGTTCTTCTAGGTTGCACTGTGCATCTATGTCTTGGAGTCTGTTGACTAGTCTAGTTTGATAGACTTCTCTCACTTTCTGACTCTTGAGCTGACTTACATCAGATATGTGATGCTGTTGCGGCTTGATACATCGCTTTTTCAATCTTAACTTGATGTTGCATAGCACTAGTGAATGGTCTGAGCTAATATATGCACTTTGAAATGTTCGACAATTCGTGACTGATGATTTTCATCTATTTTGGGTCAGCACTAGGTCAATCATATTCTTGTGCACGCCATCTGATGATGCCCATGTCCATTTTCTATTTGCTTTCTGTTGAAATCGTGTATTGCAAATATATAGATTGTGTAGTGTTGCGAGCTCTAGGAGTCGATCGCTCCGTTCATTTCGATCTTCATATCCATATCTACCCATCACTGACTCCAAGTGGGTATTATCACTCCCAATTTTCGCATTCCAATCACTAGTTACGATTATTATATCCTTTTTAGGCGTTTGTGTTAGTGCATGCTCGATGCTATCGTAGAATATTTCGATTTCATCATCTGATGATGCTGATGTTGGTGCATACACTGGGAAAAAAAATAGCACCATACGGAACCATTTTTGAAACGAATGCTAAACCCTCAAAAAGGTTTCGTAAAAGCCCAAGATAGTCTCAAAATTATTATCAAGAGTCTAGGAAACTTTTTCGAAGGTTTTGTGGAAAACCTACGAAACCTAAAAAAAGTTCAGAATTCGTTTCAAATCTAGAAACCCTTTTTAAGTTTCGTAGTGTCTGCGAAACCATTTTAAAGTTCAGTGAGAAAATTCGAAACTTTCTTGGTTCCGTGTGGTGCTATTTTTTTTTCAGTGTACACGTGTATTACTGTGCGTTTGAATGATGTTGCATCGAATCTAGCCGTGATTACTCTGGAACTAATCGGATTGTATCCTATTAGCGTTTTTTTTGCTTTTGCACTTAATAGCATTCCTACGCCTCTGGTGTGTGTACTATCTTCTCCTGTCCAGATGAAATCACCACTTGATATTTCTCCTTTTCCTGTCCAGCGTACTTCAGAGATCCTGATGACATCGAATCTGAAACGTTTCATTTCATTTCTTAGCAATTCTAGCTTTCCTATTGCCCATAACGTTTGAACGTTCCAGGTACCCACCAGAGCTCCGCGTGGGACGGGACGGTCCCATCCCGTCCCGTCCCATCCCATCCCATGGGACGGATGGGATGGGACTCTTTTGAAAAGTGTACCATGGGATGGGATGGGACTGAAATATTTTTTTGACATTCCATCCCATGGTACTAAAAATTTTCTGTCCCATCACATAAGATTAAAAATTTGCGTTTCGTCCCACGAGACAGAATGGCTTAATGAATGAACTAAAATTTTGCGGCATACAATTACTTTGACATAGATGTCGTACTCATCTGTGCAATCAAAACAAGTCAACCCGAAGTACTTTGTAAGTGGCTTATTACTACCCAGGTGAATGAATCCGACTGGTGGATCCTGTTGAAACCTATCGGAAAAACCATCGGATTTTTTCGGATCCGATAAGAATTCGTTGGCACATGTCGGAATCCTTGTCACTGAATTCCGACAGGAAATCATCGGATGTTGGAAAGTGTCGGAATGACGCTGATTTCTGTCGGAACACCGGAATTCCGATACTTTCCAACATCCGACAACTTCCTATCGGAATCCTGTGACAAGGATTCCAACAACTTCCGACAGGATCCCATTGGGATTCTCGGAGTCCAATAGAATCCTATTGGGTAGCTTTGCCCTGGGTATAAGCATTTAACACAATTTAAAAATAAGAAAAGTAAAGTAAAAAATGATTAATGAATACATAAATATGCAAATCGGCCTATTTTGATATTGAACTATTTCACTGTTTTCCATTTCAGATAATACTATGTTTTTGAATAGTTCACCATCTTTTGTTGAAAACACAGCTGATCAATCTGATTCTATACAACTGAATACACCTTCGTCTTCTATTATAATATTATCCTCGACTTCAACAGCTGGTTCTTCATCAAATATTGTTAAATTTACAACGGAAAGAATTACAAGATGATTGAAAAATGATTCATCAAATTATAAAGTCATTAGAAATTCAAAGATAAATTTATCATCTTCATGTTGGGAAGTTTTTGGATTTCCAGCAAAGAAAACAAATAAACAAGAATTCGAAATAATTTCTAACTTCGCTAGTTGCGAAACATGCTTTCAAATTTACGCTTATAAACCTTATTCTAGTACGACAATACTCAATTCTGATTCTTGTGTTCGAAAATTATTAAAGAAAGATAAAGAAAGTTTATCAACAGGTGATAACGGAATTCAAATGAAATTAGGAACATGCAATAATATAAAATAGCATCATGGTTTCAGCCACTCGATAACCATTCGGATAAATTTGATGTCTTATAGGATATATGATAATTGAGATGTCCCATGGGATCATGGGATGGGACAGAAAAATATTTCGTCCCATCCCATGGTACGGGACAATTTTCGTAACTGTCCCATACCATGGGATGGTTTTTTTTTAATCACTATCCCATCCCATGGTACGAAATGTTTCAATCTATCCCATGGGACGCTTTTTTTCGTCCCATCCCATCCCACGCGGAGCTCTGGTACCCACTGTAACTGTGTCTTTCGTTATCTTCCACTGTTGTTGGCCAATTTTGACATTTGATGTTACTGCTGCTGTTGTTTTATTTGTAATTATCTGCCCTGTTGTTGTTCCTGTCTTTCCAGTAGCCAATTTTTCGATTCTGTCCTGTCTACTCAACAGAGGACGCGGACCTTGTTCACCCCGGGCGACGTCCGAGCCGGTATAGTTTTCGATTATTGTCATCGTTCATGGTTGGTTTCTTTCGTCTTTTCTTTTTGACAGACGGCGGGCATCTGCACTCCTTTCGTCTAACGCTCCTCCTTTTCCCGGACTTGCGACCGGCACAGAGATCACTGGATTGTGGTTCCCATGGTGGAGTTATGCCATTTACAAGGACCCATTATTTCTTATTTTCTATTTAAAAATAGGGTTTAGATATTATAAGGAAAAGCAGAGGGTCACAGATGCTAAACAGTTTAGTGACAAAGTGACTCTTCATGAACTACTTGGAATGTACAATTGAATTTTTGATGCAAAAATAATCTTTGATACGTCAAAACACTCTTGCTATAGTGTCAATATTATAAATTTAGTTTACGGCGGATCAGGTGAAAGTAATATTTTGTAGCTCTCCATGTACGGAAAACGCATGCTCACGACATCTATGACGAATATTTTTTGTCAATGACATGATTTCAAGTTTTCTTCATATAATGATTTAATAGTATAGATTATTGATGGGAAGCAATTATAAAACTGAGATTGACGAACATCTCGAAGCCATCTTTGTTTTGTTGCTTATAGAAATTTCAAAATTTTGTATTTTCCTAATTGCGTTGACATAACGACTCGTTCGGCACACAATACTCTATGTTGGTGTCCAGTATAAATGACAAAAAAAAAGAAAATTTTAACGTATTACTCAAACAAAATATTTCAAGATTTGCTTACTTTACTAGAGAAAAAATAATATTATAATGAATATTCTTACCGATTGTAATGTCATTTGGCTCGACGACAAAAATATAGATTGCGAAGATTTGGGTATAAACATTCAATATTATGTGAATTTTTCTCTTTATACATTTACTGAACTTCACGTATGTTCGTCATTTATTCTTCATTGTACATCCGAAGTTCGTCTACTACTCATTGTCATAAGAGACCACTATGTTGATGAGCTCTTAAAAAGAACTATTATACGCCTATCTTCTCAAATCACTGCTTTTATTTATATTCTTGGTGATAAATGGTTTTTTCGCTGGCAAGCAGATACTCGTGTCCGGGGTATTTTTCATATAGATGAAAAACAAAGAATCATTGACACGCTGAGAGATGATTTAGAAAGATATTTCAATCAACGGTGGTCGTTTGGTGTTTGTGTATTTAGTGATGATACTCCACAAAGTGCACTCGATCAATTGAATAATGAAAATGCTCAATTCATGTGGTTTCAACTACTTATTCAAGTGCTTCTTCGAATGCCTTCAACTGCAAGAAGTAAAGACGATATGCTACAGCAAAGTTTTCTTCTCTACAAAAATAATTCTTCAATACGAAATAAAATTCATGAATTTAACCGAACATATCAAGCTAAAGATGCGATCGATTGGTACACAAAAAATACTTTTCTTTTTCGTCTTTTGAATCAAGCATGTCGCACTGATGACATTGATCTTTTATTCAGTTTTCGCTTCTTCATTCGCGATTTGCATCATCAACTTAAGGAAGTTTATTATGAACAGCGGTCAAAACGTAATCCGCAACAAACAATAATTGTCTATCGAGGTACAGTCATCTCAAAAGAAGAACTCCAAATACTTCAATCCCCTACAATCAAAAAGAAAATAGTTTGGTTCAAAACATTCATGTCAACCAGTTTAGATGAAAAAGCTGCTGAAATATTTGTAGTTAAATTAAGAACTGATGATCAAGTAAGTGTGCTCGAAGAAATACATATCGACGACAAGAAAGATATGTCATCTGTACCATTTGTTTTTATATCTAAATCCATGGGACCTGGTTGCGAGAATGAAGTTCTCTTGTCAATTGGAAGTGTATTTGAATTGGAATCGATCAAAGAAAATGTAAGATTCACGCTGAACATCATGAAACAGTTCTATCCAAGTATTTTCCTAAAGACTTTTTTTCGATATGAAGCAAGATATTATTTCTAACTTTATACAAATGCAATACCAAATTATTCAGCACATCAACAAAATTGCAATGAATTAAGATATTCGAAACTTTCAAATTTCAATGATAATGTGTTTGTCTCTTTTCCAAATTTCGTTTTCGAGTTCTATATAACATAATTAATCATAGTATAAGGATTCTTAAGAGTAAACACATCGGATTTCTTACATTGGCAAATGAAATTGAGTCATGTTGAACAACAAATAAGTTTTTGAAAAAACAATAATTGTTTAGCTCGATCTTTCTTATACAATAGGCCAGTAAGAATATAGAAATTTTGGAAGCCAAAAGAGATTAAGGAGATAATTCAAATGTGTTACCTTAACTATGAGTGTAAATATTCGAAAAATGAGTTTATATGAATGACTGGTAAATATTTTGTCGTTGTTATCAGTTCAAAATATATAGCAAAACTATATTAGACTTCATTTGTTGAATATTAATGTTTTGAACTTCTGACTTACAGTGGGCCCACTAGATCCAAAATTTTCAATTATATTGATTGATTGAAGTCTCTGGTAGAATGTGAATAAGAGTGTACTTTACCAAAATTTGAACTGTCGATATTTTCTTTTCGAAGAGCCTAGAAAAACGAGTTGGGTGCAAGATACATTTTTATTTAGACCAACTACATTTTTGAACGGTTATACTTTATTAAAGTTATTTGATAATATTAAATAAGACTAAAGAAATAGGAAACAATATGCAATTATTAGAATTTATGAATCATCAATAAAAGGATCCAGACTAAAATATACGTGGTTAATTATTATTCTTCTCACTAGCGATTGGATAAATCATTTTAAATGTATAGTTCCTAACATTGGAATTGTTGAACTGAAGGCATATTTGTAAACTGATATGTATTTGGAAAAAATGTAATATTAACAATAATATTATTGAAAATATGCTGTAGTATCTTTTACAATTCTGAATTTTCACTTTCTTTTTACAGGATGAACATGTTTGGGAAATGAAATTGCATCTGGTTGACTATGAAGATCGTGTTAGAAGTGAATTAAGAGCGTACCTTGAATATAATATCGAAGAGGAGACCTCGCTGATAACATTGTCAAACTTCCTTCTTTGGCAAGGAGATTTTAAAAAATCAGAAAAGTACAAGTAAACTGAATTGCTTTTTCATTCTTTTAATGTATTCCAGAATAATATTTTTTTTAGTAAAATCTTGCTTACGGAACTTTCGTCTAATAATTTCATCCTACCAATAGTCAACAACAATCTGGGTTATACATATAACAAAATGGGCAACTTCAAAGATGCCCTTTACTTCTTGAATATATCTGTTGATTTATATTTGAAGCCCAATGCGTGTGATCATATTATTAATTTTAATCGCAACTTGGCCTGTGCCTACAACAATAAAGGTCTTGTTCATCGAAATCTTGGCGAGTTTGATGATGCTGTAAAATACATCAATAAAAGTCTTGCTTTACGTCTTGATAATGACACTTTACCTGATGAAGAGCGAAAACGTTTGGCAATTGATCGTTCATATTGTCATGAAAATATTGGTCTTCTTTACGGAGACATGTGCCAATACAAGTTAGCTATGCATCATCTAGAAGAAACACTTGCTATTCGAAAGAACAATTTACCCACCAATCATCAAATGATGGCTCAAATATACAACAACTTGAGCAGAATTTATAACATTTTAGGTAATCCATCGAAGTCTTTCGAATGCATCGAGCAGGCACTTACTCTTCAAATTCAATCATTGTCAGAAAATCATCCACATCGAGGTACGATGTACAATACGCTAGGTGAAGCATACTATCGCCAAGGGCAATATTCAATGGCTTTATTGAATTACGAAAAAGCCCTCAACATATATCAGCAGGCACCTACGCGAAATTCTCTGCTTGAAACAATAGCTCGTAGCAATATAGGTACAGCCATGAAAGCCAAAGGAGATTTTGATGGAGCCCTACAAGCATTTTTAGATGCGTTCTCAATATTAGAAAATGGGCAGCCACATCATCCTAATGTGGCTTGTGCTCTAAATAATATAGGCTTTGCTTATAGGGGGAAAGGAGACATTCCAACAGCCATAGCTTATTATAAACGAGCACTCGATTTCTGTAAATTGTATCTGACCGAGAACAACGAAGTAACGGCTATCACCTATCTTAGCCTAGCGTCAGAATTGATAGACAATCAGTATGATTTGGCGATGGAGTACTTTCAGAGAGTGATTTCGATATATGATCACATCGGCCTACCACATCATCAAAACATTATTAAATGTCACACATTTCGCGGTCAACTTTATCGTAAACAAAATGATCATCAGTCCGCATTAGTATGCTACCAAAAAGCGATTTTTCACTGTGAAAACGCTGCACTCCCACAACAACATATCTTATGGGTTTTTGCTTATACAAATTTAGCTCATGAGTTCTATCTGATGACTCAGTACAATCGAGCATTAGAAGAATATGAACATGCTTTACAACATATAAATCAAGACGCATCGGAAATACCACGAATTTATAATGCCATGGATACTTGTCGGAGTCAATTAATCGAATTAGATGTTCGTCAAACATTAATACTAATGCTTGATGACGTAGAGAGACTACTGTAATAGTTAATTACAATTTGAACTTATCAAATGAAAAACAAAACTTTCATGTTGTAATATATGATGCATAAATAAATATAAATTTATTAGAATCAAAAGCAGATATTTACATCAAATGAAATCTTTAACTATATTGAAAGAATCATCAGTCACATATCTGTAGAAATACTAATCTTTTCTTTTTGCTTCACATATTTCAAAGGTTTATTTTACAATGGATATGATGTATTCAAAGAAAAATGAATCAATGCCTTTCTTTGTTTTTCTCTAATTATTGAACCATAACTTCGGGCATTGTAAACTTTTGCACTTCTCCCGTCTTAGTGATAGTGAATTTATCGACATTTCTCATATGTGTTGATATTATGAAGACAGCTCATTAATCTTTAATAAAATGTCGAATATCTTCTATTTGACATTCGGGTGGATCAGATTTCAATCGAATCCAAACACACACACACACACACACACATCTTCCCCATATAATTCATTGTCAATGCGATATATTTGTGCATTGAGTACATGTGGATGTTCAGCAATTGTATTGTCAACTTCAACCGGATAGATATTGACGCCATCACGAGTAACAATCCCTTTTTGACGTTTGACAAAGTAAACATAACCGCTTTGGTCCATTTTGCCTTCATCATCTATCATAAGCCATCGCAATGATGTGATTATATCTTGTGTTCTCTCAATATCATCATAGTATCCACACATTATCGAATGGTCTCTGGTTTAAACTGCATCCGATGTACCAATGGGTACTGTATTGTCTCGTTGATCGATAACTTTTAATACTAAATCTGACATCGATCCTTCGATTTATGAAAGATGCCTCTTCACATCTTCGTCACCAGCCCACATGCTACAGCTAATAACACCGACAGTTTTAACCATTACCGTAGACTTGTATCATACGTCTGATTGGAAATTCTTTTTCTAATTGACGCAAAAAAGTCGATATGTATTGAACTTTTCCCGATAAACCGAAAATAATGAACTAAGATCGTTTTTCTTCTGATTTGGATGCACGCTCATATATCACGAAAGATAATCGGTGCTCCAATAAATGCGGTACCTTTTCCTCATGTATATCACGCATAGTGACTACTGTATCGGGTAGGACAGTCGGGAATCGGAGATGACATTTGGCAGCTTTTGTATTGAGAATACCGATCATTTCCGAGAAAACGGGAAATTTTGGAGTCGGAACACCAAGACGAGTGAAAAGGGTGTGGCTGTGGCTGTGCGGTGTTGGGTACGACTGTCTATTGAAAAAGCACCTTTGCCCACACCCACACACCGCACACCCAGTTCGCGCATAATGATTTAATGCAATTAATTATATTAAATATCCCACTAAAGACTTGCTTTAGTGTCACCATTTCGATATGATACATCATTTTATTCTGCTACCAACAATTTAATATCGAGAGTCTCAATCAAGGTACATAGTTTCTTGAACGAGTTCATTGATTGATCTTGTTGACATTGGTGAACTGTAGATAAAATCAAACTTTGAATTGCAGTTTCGTATTTACTTTGTTATTTAATGTGTGTTGCCGGTCAGGTAGGTTGAGTTTGTTTGTGAATCTCATTTTCTTCATGTTCATTTATTTTTGATAATTCCATGATTTTGAAATCTGAAGTGCACTATAGATTCATTTTTCCATCGGAATTTATTCTCTTTTGATACTTCCGACAAAGTTCATAAGCACGAGCAGCACTTCTATCTCTATTTTTCTAGTTATACAATCAACAGATGCGTTGTTCGTGTCTAATACTAAGTGTACGTATCAAATACATTTGTTTTATAAAAATGATTCCGGTTGCAAAGCACAATCATGGTTGGTTATTATATTTGATGATTACTGCATTTCATTTTCATAAGATAAGTCAATATAAATATCTGTTTGTTTGTCAATAATAACCATGATTTGTTTTTCTTGACTTGAAGCTTGAACATCATCAGATAAACAGAATGAATCACTTAATGCATCTACATGTTGCGAATGTTTTATGAAACGCTTTATTAAGACATTTTTGCTTCATCATGAATTTAAATCTATACACAACATAACGAAAAAGTAATAGTATTAGTGCTATTCACATAATATTTTATCATACATGAAAGAAATCAATTAAATTAATAAATATAATTTCAAGAAGAACTACGCATCCAACAAGAGCGAATGAAGGTATAGATGAGAAACAAGATTCTTAGTCTAAAACAAAGAAAAGAAACGTCAATGGGATAAGCCACCAATGAAATCTTGAGAACGAACTCACTGAATAAGACAACTCATGTGACATCTTCAACGAGTTGTGTCTGAAACAACATAAATGAACAATTCCTATCCAGAAAAAAATGATATTCACGTGGTCTCAGAGAAATGTATGCGTGTAAACACCATCTTGATATCTTTGTCCATAATACACGAGTTTACACGAGTTTACACTATTTTACTTGGTAATTGTTTTTTCGTTAAGCATGATTATATCTAGAATTATTCACAAGACATGAATAGTTGAAGAATATTTTATTTCAAAGATGCCTTGTCATCAATACTCGGCACATTAAATCATCAAGTGATCTACAAATAGTGTCACGTGTTGAAACAGCGTTTCATACATACAAAAGTCAAAACGTCGGTTCCAATATTTAATTACTCAACTAACTGAGGCAATCAGAATACGATGAGAGGCCTACGGCCACCCCTTGTGCTTCTACCAGAAAATAATCTATGCATGCCTATATTTTTAAAGTGAAGAGCAATGAAATAAATCAATTTTTATTTATTTTATCAACCCATTGTCGACTGTAAAAATGGCATTCATTAAATTTATTCTTAAAAAATATTTTTCCTTGAATGAAAACAAAAGTGAGTATGTAGCTTCGTGTCGAGATTTTATATCCTGTCTGTTCCTTCAATCTCTATTCATGATAATATGAATATACCTGCGTTGGGTTAGACTGGTGTGGTATGTCAATCGATGCAGGTTGATGTGAGGATATAGAAATCATAGGTAATTCTTTTTGCGACAATCAGCACTTCTGTGCACATGCCTACAGCATACTATTGAATTTACAGGGTTCTTCAAATACGTTGTAGATAAAGATGCACATTTTGCAACTACGATGGCTATGACATAGTTCTTTCTTTTCAATAGAACCAACACATCTGATTCACTCAGCAATTCTTACTAACTAAGAGCTTCACTGTGTACGTATAGACGATTGCATTAATATTCAGTATGTGCAGTTAAATTCATTATAATAAAAATAAATGCACCTACAACGAGACTTTAGAACTGTAAGTTTTTCATTCAAGAATCTGATTTAAAAAAATAAGTGCTTCCTGACGTATGTGTGAGATCTTAATTGGACTTATACTTTATTTGTATAGCTGTCTCTATCTCCCCTGTCTCAATTTTCTACGCAACAACGTAACATTATATATAGAATGATAACAAGCGTGGGAAATTCCTTAGGGAAAATCCCATAAACGATGAAAGAAAGAACAGAACGAACGAAAGGGAAAAATCCATAATGCATGACTAACAATAATATAAAAGAAGAAGAACACAAGTGCACATGCATAATCATGTAGGTCAGCAGAAAAAATCCTTATGACTGCATCGGAAAAAGATGCAGGTCATAACAATATGTCCCCAATAGAGCAGAACGACATTCTTCATTACAATAGAATATGACGTGATAACTTTATCATTCAGCTCTGCGCTGTTTACTTATCCCAGAGAAAGATAATGTTTGGGGTTTTCCTCATTTGATGACAGTGCTATACGTTTACGAGACTGGGAAATCCTAGTGACACAGACTGATACGTAACTTCGAATCATAATGATGGCAGAAAAAATTCCCAGTTACTAATGTATACATATATAAACGAGAGAGATTTACCAAATGAACCCAATACTTATCATCATTTCGTGGAAGATATGAAGTCATTTCGACTAGTACCTGTTTTTGTTCTGACATTATTCATCTTTACTATCAGTCATACGCTTCCAGTTGAACATCAGACTGAAGATGACTTTCCTGAAACAACAAACAATGAAATAAAACACTTTGAACAACATCCAAATCTGAATCGTGTTCAAGATCATCAAGTGTTAGAAGATGAGAAACACTATCTGTCAGAGACTGATCATGTTCTAAGACAAAAGCGAGCTCAGAATTGGGTATGATTGACAGAATAATTAAATCTTTGCATGTTCGATCTGATGAACAATGTTTTTTTAAAAGTTTAATGGTAAAACGGATACGAATAGTGGCAGCGCACGAGCAGCATTCCGCAAAGCAAAAGACCAAAACGGTATCCCAAGAAGTAAAAAACCAGTGCAACAATATTATGTTCCAGATAAACATGATCCGAAGAAAAATCTGAGACAGTATGATTATATTAATTCTTATGGAGAAAAGATTTCAATAAGAAAAGATATTCCGGTGAGGTTCTTTTACTGGCCATTTATCATTACATACTTAAATATGTATTTGTAGATAAAGTTTGCAGATGGTGGCTATCAAGGACCACATTATAATGCGGGACCAACTGGGGGAAAGCTTAAACAACATCATCATTTCCCATCCCGACAAGGATAAAGTAGTCACCATGTAGTGCAGTTTTCTTTTACCCTTTTTGGTTGCATCACGCAAATATACATGTAAAATAGCTGCATTTGCATTATCTCGTGAACCACTTAGTGTTTCCTACTTCATCTTATCACTGCTTGCTTCTCAATACCCTAATTTCTTTTACTTCCATTTTAGGTAGATCAGTATGGTGATATTTTTTTATTGATTCTCTTTCACTTTAAATAAATTGAAATTCAATTGATTTTAACTTTGTTTCTCATGTCTTCTGCTATTTCCGATATAGAACTGTCCACTGTGTTAACTTAAAGTGTCTCATATACATTATTGCAGAAGGATGTGCGTGTAGATTATGAAGCATCTCTCAAACCCGCATACTCACCATCAACATATAGTTAAACAAGTTGTTAAAGCCTGTCATCAATTGGCGCAGCCTGGCTAAGGTATTTCAGTTACCGCGGTAATTTCTAAAACAGCATGTATTATACTAACTTAATTGAAATGCACACTTGAACTTCTTTGAATAAGCCACGAATTCATGGTTGTTTGTTTGCGCATGTTTAAAAAGAAAAACATGATGAAATGCAATTCATTGAAACGAAGTAATGCCAGCATTCATATATATCCTCAAATGACAAAATACAAGCGATTTATACATATATTTGAATTTATTCTATCAAACATGCCAAATAAATCAAAATGATCAGTATTGCAACTTAATTTTATTTTAACAACGCTCTGTCAATTCAGGCAACGGCATTCATTGAATTCATTCGTGCAATATATTCTTGTTCCAATGAAAATAAAAATGTGTATATGTACCTCCTTGTCGAGCTTTTTAATTTTGTGCAGTCTTTCGGTCTCAATTCATGATATTGCAACTGCACTCATATTAGATTGAACTGATGTCCCATGCCAATCGATATCGTTATCAGATACTTATTTTATGGCAATCAACACTTCTGTGCACATGTTTGTAACATTCGATTGAGTTTTCAGTCGACATGAAATAGAATGCAAATGACGACTGGAACATATTGTAGATAACGATGATACATATGTTGCAGGTACGATAGCTATAACATAGTATTTTCTGTTCAATCAGAACAAAGCAGCTGTTTCATCTAACAGTTAGCACAAAGTCAGTAACGTTCGTTGTATACATGTAAATCCTGGCGTTACGATTCAGCATATATATCTGAAATCAACATAAATACATTTTTCAGGTAAACTTGAAGAGTTTAAAAAAAATTTGAAATGTCAATAAACCGAAACACATGAAAATAAATTAGTGATCTGATGTGTTTCGGTTAGGTTGTCTTCAATTTTAATTGAAATTAAAGTAGAATTTAGGAAGATATAGAGTTCGTCAGCATTTTCAACATAAATGCAGCTTGTCAACGACTAAAAAAATAAAACATTAAAAAAGTATCATTCAATTTATACGTGCTGAAAAGTATTCTTTATCGGTGTCTATCTGCCATCCAATTTAACGTGTCACAATATGGATATATCAACGAGGGTGCGGGTGTTGGATGTTGGGTACGGCTGTCTATTAAAAGAACACCTTTGCATACTCCCACATCCACACCCAATAGAGCCTTTGTAGATTTTGTAAAACAGCTCATATTTCATGGTTTGTGACGAGAGCCAAGAGAGGGTTTAGATGTTTACCCCATATACTTCAATAATTATTTTAGATTGTATTTGACACAGTAGCGAGTCAGCCACTCTTGGAAGTAAAATTAACTTAGGGTTTTAAAGTAAATTCAAGTTATTCGCATACGTTTTAAAGTATAATATTTTCATCGAAAAATTGATTTAACATAGACTTATTTGGGTTGAATAGTAAAGCTGAGGTATGCCAAAGTTTCATCAGTACACTTTTTATCATTTTAATCCGAATAATGGTAGAACATTATGTTGGATGAATTTTTACTGAATAAAAATATCGTTTTCATTTCAAATAGTTAGTATAATGAGAAATTCTCTTTTCTAAGTCGTGTGACTAGAGCCCATCGGTTCCGGTTCCAGATGAAAATTGTTTTTACTTATTGAGTCAGATCTTAAGAAACTTTTTATGCATATAATTGAGTGAAAACGAACTCGATGTTGTTGCTGGTGAAGTTGTCTAACAAAAGAAACAATATAAACACTTTAATGCATTCATTCCTTATTCCACCCGAAGCTACACACTACTAGCAAGTCGTTAAGAGTCAGAGCCCATTATAAATTAATTGTTAAAAACTCTTTATCGGATAGTTAAAAGAACATTTAAGATGTACCAATTGCATAACACAAAATGACAGAAGTATGCTGTGTATCTTTGAATCGACTAACACATTCAATTAGAAAATTTGCTTACAAGTTTAAGAGTACATTTTGTTCTAAATCTATTTTTGAATAATAAACTAATTAGATTTTTGTTAAGAATGCCAGCTTAACTTTACTTTCAAGTCAAAAGAAGCATGGTTAAAATTTACAGTCCAGAGTTGAAGTTCAAATCGATTTTTTCATGAAAGAGATTTTTCGTTCAGAAATATTTGTTTTTCATTAGAAGAATTTAACAAAAGAAAGATTTTCTGAAAAGTGTAATTTAAATTTGACTTTTTAGAAAGTTAACTTTTAAGATATGCTTGTTTTAGTTTTAAATTAAAGATTGAAGTTGAGGTACGCTAAACCTCATTTCATAATAAAACACCCTCCAAAGAAAGTAAACTGTTTCCTATAAGAACATAATTTTTTAAACTTCTGACAGTTTTGCGTCATACAAGTTGGGGCTCTTTTAATATGGGAGGGGGTTTACTTCAATACTATCATCTCTTGGTCATTTTTGAAGAAGTAGCATTGAATTATGCTCGATGTGTACAGCAGAGAAGGGCTTCCAGTAGCTCTCGATCTGGAATACGGTACAAGCACCTTCGTCGATGAATGATCATTTCAACAGGATAGGGCTAAGACTATAGCTTGGCGAAAAATTACATGGAAAAAAATATTTCATTAAAGAATAAAAACTGGTTACGAAAAAAGTTAGATACGAAATTGCTTTTGAGACTTGCGATTCATCGACCAGTCGTTTGTTGAAAATTACAAAGAATGATAGAAACTAATTGGATAAATAAAAAAGCACGCTGTTTGCAGAAAATAAAATTCTGCGTCTTTTGAAACATCAAGTCAATAAGATGATTTTTGATTGATATATTGAGAAATTACGTAGAGGGACATTTATTCTGGAACACCTATTACATAAAGAAAAAGATGGCAAGCTCAATGAAAATAATACAATAAAATGGTGCAGGTATTGTGCATTATAAGTTCAACTAAACATCAAGTTAATAGAGGGACCTTATTGTTAATCATTGTCACTATCATCACTTAATTCATCACATCTACCAACTTCAACTTGAATCTGTCCCACTAGTTCACACTTATCATATATATCCACAATTGTATGTCTAGTGACATGATGAACTGCATATCTCGCCCTTTTCACACCACCAGTACCAAATGGAGGATAATGTTGGAAACCTGTATTATTTGAACAAAACATTTCTTGGAAAGTAATACTACCATTGACTGCAATTGATCTCAATAATTGGCGAGCCAATTTGTTCATACCTGGAGTTCTCGATTGGTTATAATCCCGTTTACCATGATTTGATTCAGCTATCTGTGTGTGCCAGAAATTCCACGATTTGTGTAAATTTTTCGTTAGCTTCTCGAAAATTGCGAGGCTGTGCTGCAATAGATGCACTTAGACAATCGATCATGTATCGGGCCACTTCATAATTAAAGTCAATAACCAATTTATCATACGCACGTCCTTTGAAACAAAGATTATTAGCAGTAGATTCTACTTTGGTTGATACTAGCAGCTGATTCTTTTTCGTATATTCATACTGGCTCGGCCATTGACTTAACATGAATTCAGTCTCTCTACCACCTATATTTAAATTTATAAGTAATGGTATAGTTCCATTAATAATATCATCTTCGCTCGAGTTATACACTTGCAATACTTCAAAAACTTTTTTGAGAGGCAAATTCTGCCTATACTTATCTTTTACAGTAACTTTATAATATTTTTCACATGGGTCCAAGACAGTCAAATACGACTCTATATTCAGTTCTTTTTTTAGCGGTAACGTTTGTAACTCAAAATTAAATATTTCATTATACATATTAACGAGTTCATGGTATCTGTTTCTAGCACGCTGATATGCCATTGCCATTCTTCCGTAACTGTTTTGCATAATTCTTATAATGACCTGCTGATATTTTTCATCAATGCCATCAGTCGACATTGAAGCGATATCATCGGTAGTTCTTAAATTCTGCATACTATCCGCGCGATTTCTTTCATTCTTATTCGCTTCTGCCTGTGATAGTTGTTCTTCTTCATCTGAATTGGCTGCACGCAAAGTATTTTTTTCACGTATTAAATATTTTCGTTCAAGAAATTTTTTTGATTTTCGATTTGTCTTCTGCAGAATTGGATTGTTTAAACTCTGGCGACCAACAGCGATGAATAAAAAATTTTCATTCTCTAATACACTATTAACTGCTGTAACTTTCGCATCATCATCTAGATCACTTTTATACACTTCAAAATTACCACCGCGGTTATTGGGTCGATCATTTCCACTACCAATACATGAATATGTCCCGTTTGCTGTCAATCGATCGATCATTATAATATAAGCACGTCAACATTCTGAAATTAAAGAAATATATGCACTAGCAGATATAGCAGGAAGATTAGGTTGTAAAACACCGCGATGGGCATAACGGGCAAGATTTTTTTCATGGGCAAAAGCTGTTCTTCCTCAACAAAGTACGCATGACGTATAAAAACGAGGATCAGACAAATATTTGATCGGTGACATAAATCCTTGTTTCAAGCGGAAAAATGACGTTCAGGTCAAAAATGATTAAAAACTAACCTTACGATACAAACAGTAAACAAAAAAGCAGTAACAAAAATATCCCGTTCCTTCAATAACGTCAAACCAATGTAAAAATGAGTTTGCAGCGGAAAAATGAAAAAGTCAATGGGAAAAATAGTTTGGTAAAATGAAGAATCATTTTTCCCATAGAAGGAAAATGCTATGGTGAATCATCTTTAGTAAGAATATATGTCTATTCGCTAGCAGAAAAATGAGTTTGCAGTGGTAAAATGAAAAACTCAATGGGAAAATAGTTTAGATAAATGAAAAACCATTTTTCCTATAGAGAAAAATGCGTTCGTAGGTAGTCGAAATGAACGTACAAGTATTGGTGATAAGAGAAAAAGAGATTGCACAGTACTAAGGATGTTGGGAAAATTTACAGTCGGTTCGATTTTGATTGACTTTGGTTAGAACAATGATCGGTAAATTTGCGTGAAGATGGGATGCCGAAAATCATTTACGATATAAGCGAAAGGTTTCATAGTTTTGTGGTGATGCGTGACGAATGTCAAAGAGCTGATAAGAAATTTGGTTTCAATGAATCTTTGGGAAAGAAGGCTTGTGAACAATGCAAATGAAGATGAAAATTAAGTGAAAACTACTCATATTTGGTGTTTGTAAAGTTCTGTATAGCATGGAATATGTTGTATATGCAAGGATATCTTTTCTGAACAGTGACGACAAAAGTACTCGGTATGAATTTAGTATACAGACGCTGACTTATACAGTCAATGTTCCTAATAACAACAGTAATTTCAGGGATCTTCTTAGGTTCGTGTGTAACTAGATGATTTTCTATGAAAAGCTATATTTTTTTATATTTTTGAGTAGAAAAATATTTTCTCTATCGAACCATAAAAAGATCAATTTTCAATCATCAAAATTGACCGAGTAATTAGCGGTAGAGTCTAAGAAATTGAATTTGTTGTTATTAGGGGGCTAGTTCCTAATAACAACATACAAGCGAAAAAATGTTCCTAATAACAACCGCCAGCGAAGAACAAGCAAAAAATAAAAAAATTGATAAAACGCATGATTTTGCTACCTGAACTTCAAAATTTTGATATACTCCTGGAACAAAAAATGTTCCTTGCCTTTTGATGTATATTTATCCCAAGGTTCAGGTTTTTTTCAATTAAATTGAGAAAGTTATTAAATTTTTAAAAATCTTAATTTTGTTGTTATTAAGAACACTGATCCAAATAACAACAGCCAGCAAAAAAATGTTCCTAATAATAACATCCTATGAAAAATATATAGAAAATAATTTTGTTTTACTAAATGGAGTTTTTCCATGGTTAAACATCAATTCTTTTTTGTGCGCCTGTCACCAAAAATATTTGTACACGGCCAACCCGTAAATATCCAGCGGTTCTAGTCAAACGAAGTTTTCCTTTTTATGATAATGGCATGAGTTAAAAACTAGTGTTGCTAACAAATGGTGAACTATCTAACGTAGGCTTACTCAATCTCATTTGTATTTCATTTGACAGTATAGCAGTTTGCGATATATTCATATATTTTTCTTATCATATAGTTATGAAAGGTAAACTCCTGCATATCTTATTAAAGTGTCTTAAATAATTGATCTCTCGCCTCAATTAAATAAAAGCATTTGAGAAAAGTGAATTTCACAAAAACTTTAGTTTTAGAGGATGAAGTTGATTTTATTTGAACGAGATTCATTACTGTTGTTCAGTTAAGTTCTTTTTATTATTTTTTCAAAAAATTATATAAAATAAATGACATGTTTTTGTAAATAAGTTCACGACTAGTGTTACTTTATATTTACTTTACTTTTTAAAGATAGATAAAACCTTTATGTTTAAAAGATAAAGATAAATGAAATCTTTATATTTATAAAATAATGAATGAAGAATTTATAAAATCTTTATTCTTTAAAAAATAAAGATAAATAAAATATTTATATATATATAAAGTAAATTTAACGATAATCTTTATCTTTATAAAATAAAGAATAAATAAAAATATTTTTCCTTAAAAACCCTAAAAGGTCTTCTCCCGATAGCTCGAAAAAAATTAAGAAGTTCAAGGCTATCAAATTTTGAACACTAGATTTTTTTCCATAAATGATTTATGCCTCACCATCATTTGCTAGTATTATTTCATACTGCAATGCCAGCGATGATAAACAAGAACTGCAATTAATGTTTTCTGTTGTTATACAAATTATTCATCTATTTACCAGTGACTGTAGAAAATCTTTCTTTTTTCTTTATTTTAACTTTATTTTTACAAATAAAGATTATCTTTATCTTTATTTTATAAATATAAAGATTTCATTTATCTTTATTTTATAAATATAAAGATTTTATTTATCTTTATTCTTTAATATAAAGATCAATAAAGATAAAGTAACACCCCTATTCACGACAGTTATAATTACAATCAATATCATTAGAAAAAGAGAATGAAGAGAACAATTACTTTTTCAAAAATGAAAATTATACAACATTTCAACCGGTTATATAGAAACTGAGTAATGTTCTAGTACTATTGTCTGGAAAAATGCTGATCATGAAGAAGACGAACCTGTGACATGTGTGTACGAGAATTGTAGACGAAGATTTTTGTGAGCACCATGTGGAAACTTTCAAGTTTGAGCAGTTAAGAAGAAGATGGTCCTTAACAATACTCACACTCTCTCTTCAAAAAATACACGTTCTATCCACACCACGAGATTATCAGTTATGATATATGTTTTTAAATAAATGATATACTCCATTTGTCTACGGACTACTGTATCATGTATTTTTATACGTTTTGACTTCTATCTGATGCACAATGCAAAAGAAGTCTTGACCTGCTTTGAGTTTATATGTTGCTCTATAGCTACACTGTCTTTTTCTCTACCTTGTACCAGTTTCTGATAACAGGCGATGATGTTCTTATCAGTGATAGAACTGGCTTGACTCGAAATCTTTTCAACTGATATGAACCGATTTATTAATTATTTTCTTAATTATTCACCAGTATATTTGTTATTTTTTTATGAAATAAACACAAAACAGGAAATATATATGGGGAACTTGTTCATGTAAAGTGGAAGATGAGTTTATTTCGTGTAGACTCACTGATGGTTCCGTATCAGTGTTGCCAACTCAAAAAGCTCAAAAAGCAGAAAATAGCAGAAATTCTTTTCTCAGACAGCAGAAAAAAAAGCAGAAAGCATATTTTTTATGCTAAATCATTATTCAAACTTCATTTAGTGAAATGATGAAAACTTCAACAAAAAATTCAATCTTTATTATTGAGAACACAATAAATGATTTATTGATTACAAGCAGTGGGTGGGTGTTGTTGGTCCCTGGCTTCAGATAAAGACACCCACACCCTCAAGATCTTGAGGATGTGGGGTGGGGTGCGGGTGTGGGTGTATTCATAGAAAAATGAGCATGGCCCTTACACAAAAATTAACACCCCCACACCCCACACCCCCACGATGCAATTTCAAATAGACTACACTCACCATTTTGACAATGTTGATAATATTTGCCATTTTTTAATACTTTCTTAGGTGTATATTTCTTGATAAGTTTATCTAATAGTGATGATGTATACGGTAATAATTGCTCGACATTAATTATTTCACATTATTGTTGTTATTAATAATAATAATAATAATATATTGTTTTTTTTTGAATGAACTTATTCGTATATTTTTTCGTTGAAGATAAACCAACACGAGTATTCAATATCAAAAAAGAAAATTATAAATAAAACTAGGAATCAAGTTAGAAATTCTCTTTCTCTCCAATGAATCCTTGTTGGATTAAGTTTTGAGGTTGTTCTCGCATTTCTGATGGGTAACATTTCTAATGTAAACGCTGTTCAACATATCTGACGTAGGTAAAATTTTATGTTAATATATATTTATACAAATATACTTAATTTCATATTAAGTTTTTATGCCACACTACATTGGTTGGTACTGAAAAGTCGAGAAACTCACTTCTCTGCGCTTATAGTGTGGCTGTATCCATGTCAGAAAATAAATATACAGTAGTGATTTATTTGATTCACTATTTTTCAATATGATAACCGCCATAGTGTTTTTTAATTGTTTTTTTTTTTATAAATATCACTATCAGGGTGGCCAGATCTTCTGAAAAATAGGGAAATTTTCTGAATTTTTGATCATGTTTCTGATCTTCTGATTTTTTCTGAATTTGGAATATATTTAGATCCTACTTTGCCACTGAAATTAGGTACGATTATAACCCATTACTATAATAAATCAATAGCGTTTCATCAACTTTCTCTATTAATCATCTTTTATATTCCTCGTTCGAATTCTGGCGTCGAATTGATTTTCGGTCATATAAAGCATTTATAGTCCGATTATCGTAATCCGATAATATAAAACCAGATAATGCTTAACTCAAAATAAAAATGAATAGTAATTATTCTTGAGAAGGTTTTATTAGCATATATTATCTTAAACAAACTTCCGAGAGCAAATTCCAAAAGATACGAAATATGAATAAAAATACCGAGATGATGGGATTTAACGTTTTTTCTTTCTCGTTGGACTACTTAATCTGCGCAGAATGTATTTGATTTAGTTTTGCTCGTTTTTGTGAACGAGTTTTAAATTTAAAACGAAGCTCAACATTAACCCTTTACGGCCGGCTACCAGAAGATAGGAAGAAAAAAATTCTTCTTCTATATATTCTTTGTCTCTTAGGTGTGGAGGTTACAGAATTTCATCTTGGAGTTTAAAGAACTGATATTAAGCCGAATGCCAACATGTTGCCTTTTGGCAACATCCGGCCGTAAGGGTACAAAAAGTTGGGAAAAGTCAATTATTTTTCCTCGATATAAGATCAATAATTTGCTGTTAGTTTCAGTCCAGACTGTGAAGCAAAAGCATACTTTGTTCATCTGTCGATCTCTTACAGCTGTAACGTGAGATGCATTCCCATAATACTCAAAAACCTTCCGAAATAGTGCAAATTTCGCCAATTTTCCTAGAGAAACTCACAAATTTTGCAAGATTCTAACAAGATTTACAGCACATCAAAGTATTCATATTCAGACTATCATAAAACATTACCAATCTTGTTAAAATCTTATTAAATTTGTGAGCCTCCCTAGGGAAAATAGATGAAATATACACTATTTTCAAAAGTTTTTGAGTATTATGGGAATATGTATCACGTTAGGGCTGTAGGAGACGGGCAGATGAACAAAGTATGCTTTTATTTCACAGTCTGGACTAAAACTAACAGCAAATTATTGGTCTTTCATCGACGAAAAATAGTTGACTTTTTTCAACTTTTTGTACCCTTACGGCCGGATGTTGCCGAAAGGCAACATTCTTGTACTGTGTTCTTCGAATAAACTGAATGATTCATCTTATTGGCATAATAGATAATGGATCTGGAGAGGAAAATTAACCACTAGTTGTTACTTCTCGCATCGAATGCTCGAACAAATTGAAAACAGATCATTTCGACTCGGGGGTTATTTTGGGTCTCGGCGGGAGAATTCATCCCTTTTGTCAACAATAGCTTTCTCCTTTCTCGAAAAGACATAGGTTTGCCCTAAAATACGTGTGATTAAGTATCAAATAGCTTAAGGAACTATATCTCATCACTTTAAGATACGTAAATCCTTAGATGATATTGGCAACATCCGGCCGTAAAGGGTTAATTGTAACCTATCATCGGAATACGCTGTAGTCAGAAGGTAGAGCTGTCAGATAGCAGTGATGCCGACATAAGATGCATTATAATCACAATACTAAGCTGCTCACGGCTAGAAAACTATCAGAACTCTTATACTAGCTAAAATTAAATAGTAGTTTCGATCTGAAGGAATCATATGGAAAAACTTTCTCGTATCTAAATTTATCTGGTAGAAAAATTATTTTGCTTGTTTAATCTCAACAAATGATGTTTGGATTGAATTGAATCCCAGTTATAACTGTCCTCTAGTCATCAATTATGATTATTGCTTTTGTTTAATAAGAAAAATCTATACTGTTAGTAGGACATGTCACTCTTGTTGCAAAAAGAGTCTGAAAAAATTAATTTCACATGCAAAAGTCTAGTGTAAATATTCAATGCTACTTTTGTGTTATCACTTATTTATATGCAATATTACTTAATATTTTTTGTGTATTAAGGGTAAACTTTATATTAGACAAATTCAATCAGAAAGTTTAAGTCAACAAGGTTCCGCTCGTAACCATAAAAACCCGCTTCAAACATCTGCTATGGCAAGTACATTCAATCCTCAATTACATTTACAAGATCAATCAGTGATGGGCAGAGCTGCAAAAATGGATCCAATGCTTCAATTTGATTATAATAGAAATCCTATAACACTCAAATGTCGATTGTATATAATAAAAGCTATATTATATCGTGGCTGGGATCAGTCAGGTAAAGCGGATCCATTCATAAAAATTGCATTAAACAATACTACTGTAATTGATGATACTGCCGGAAAACTTCAAAATACATTAGAACCAGTTTTTGGCAAGTGCGTATTGAACATAATAAAAATCTACCAATGAATGATTTTTATTTATCATTTTTTTAAATAGATCATTTGAATTTGACGTTCAATTACCATTTGAAAATTTAATACGTATACAACTGTGGGATTGGGATATGACAAGTTCGAATGATATGATTGCTGAAACAAAAATTGATATTGAAAATCGTTGGTTTTCATGTCATCGAGCAACTTGTGGCTTAGCAAAAAGATATGACAGGTTAAATTAGACAATAGAAATTTTGTAAAATAAAATATCTATGCTTCTTTACATTTAGTGCGGGTTATAATATTTGGCGTGATACGAAAAAACCAACACAAATTCTGGAAGAATTTTGTCGAACAGTCAATATCAATGCGCCTGTTTATGCGCCAGATTTTGGGTCCGTGGCAGTCGGCGATGAACGTTTTAAATGTGATCATGAATGTCTTGAATTTATGAAGCTTACGATAGATACAGAAAAATTACATCGTAAAGCTCATCATGAATCAACCGACGATTATTTAAAAGAAAATACAGCATTATCTGCACTACATGAGTGGGGGAAAAAAATTAATCCAGTAAAGAAAATTTTCATTTCGTCTTATTGTTCCTTTTATTATGTAAACTTTTATAGAAACATGCTTTGGTTACCGAACATATTGAATGTCGATCGCTATTTAATCCCATCTATCCCGGAACTGAACAAGGCAAATTAGAAATGTGGTTAGATTTTTTTCCAATGTCGCGACCACCTGGGTCTGCTATGACTGATATTACACCGCCGAAGCCTACAAATTATCAATTGCGAGTAACTGTCTGGAATACAGCTGATGTCGAATTAAACGATGAAAATATTCTGACAGGAGAAAAGACGTCAGATATTTATGTTAAAGCATGGATTATTGGAGAAAAAACGGATGTACAACAAACTGATATTCATTATCGGTTCGTTCCATTCATTGAAAATAACTAAAAATAAAATTTTGTTTTTCTTTTCGATCATAGATCATTAACAGGCGAAGGAAATTTTAATTGGCGATTTATATTCGATTTTCAATTTTTAGATATCGAACAAAAAATTGTTTTTGAATCAAAGGATTCTGTTTTTCAAGTTGGTAATACAGTCAAGAAAATTCCACCAAGAGTTGTTATTCGTGTTTATGATGCAGATTTTTTCTCGGCTGATGATTTTCTTGGTTTGCTTTTAAGTCTCTATTTCTATTTCTATTAATTTAAAATTCGTCTAGGCGAATGTATTCTTAATCTTACATCTTTAAAGTGTGGTTCAAAAACATCAGACTCATGCAAAGCTAAGATACTTGACGCAAAACATGAAGGAATAAATTTATTTACTAAAAAACGTATTGCTGGTATGAAAAAGATGTGATGTTTTTTCTTTCAATTCTATTGGAAATACTTAGGTTGGTGGCCAATGATTGCTCCACAAAAACAAGGTGAAATTCGTGGTGAAGATTTATTAGGCGTATGTCCATTATAAATAAGTTGAAAAGAAAACGAAAATTTTACTCTTTTTTTTTCTAGGGAAAATTAGAAGCTGAGTTTTCGCTGATAACCGCTGAAGAAGCAGAACAAAATCCAGTTGGAAAAGCACGTGAAGCACCACAGCCACTTGACGAACCGAAGTTTGATTTCATATTTTATTTCATAACATAAATTCAATTTATTTTAGTCGTCCGAAAAATTCATTTCTTTGGTTTCTATCTCCATGGAAAACATTTCGTTATATTATATGGCGAAGTTACAAATGGACACTTCTTCTTTCCATCTTTATTTTTCTTATTCTTGTTTGTCTTCTAATCGGACTCTGGACATTGCCCGGTGAAATTACGAAACAAGTAACATCTTACTTCTTTGGAAAATAATAACTGGACGTCGAATTATTTATTTAAGAAAAAAATATTTTTTTTCATATATTTTATTATAATCCAAATATTTTCTTAACATACATCGTATTCTTATCTGAAATGGCGCAGAAACATTTCTTTTTTATGCATTTGAATAGCTATTGTTATTGCCATGCATATGATATTAAATTTGTTTTAGTTAAGAGTGTAAAAGCAAAAAAAAATAGATCTAAAAATGATGTTAATACCCATGCATCATCATTCAACGAGTCAGAAATCTATATTCAAACTCAACATTAGTACAAACGAACCTCAGTAATAAATTATTAATCAAATTCTAGTCATATGGATTGCTGGTTTTTCTAGAATGGAATGTTCACTAACTTTATACATGTAGTTCTTTTTAAAACTTTATTTTATGCAAACTCGATTCATAGATTTTTATGTTTTTGTTGACGCCATCCGTATTGATCACGTCTGAATAGTTACTGCTAAATTGCTAAGCCTACAAGCTTGTCATTTTTGCTCAACCATTCTTAAGAACTGCAAATAAAATTGTCGTCTTCTTATATAACCATTCTGTCAATACTGTCAGCATCCACAATGACATTTTTTGTCGTTCTACGAACGATCATGCGACATTTGCTTTTTTACATTCGACTGTATAATACTTTTCATTGCACTGTAGTGTACTTTTAAAGCAAAATACTATTCATCTTGGCGTTTCCTTTGTTTCAGACCTCATATGTTCTTTTTTTCTTCTTTATAAGTAAATATTATTTATACATGAATTTCTCTTCAAAACGGATTCGTTCAAACAGTAAAGCAAGACTAGCAGATTGTTCTGCTTGCTGAAGGAAAAAAACGGAAGATCAAGCTAATCTAAAGAGAATAAAATAATTGAAACGATTGTTATTATCATTGGATAAGCCTTCATTTGATTGTAATAACAAAATAAAAAAAATATATTGTTTTTATTCATCGAAAAGAAGTTGCTTCTTGCGTATTCTGTGCACGCTGCACAACATTATTAAGTGTCACTTGCTTTATTTAGTAACGTTTGCCAAATGTGCATTTCAATTGTGTTGGCGTCTGAAGCTCTGGCAAGAGGAAAAAACAATACTGTGAACTTGAATTCTTTTCTTCAAGAAGCACATACTTTTCGAACACAAAAGTACGATGCTGCCGTACTAAAATGTTCTTATAAAAAACAAAGAAAAAAAGAAAAGAAAAAAGGATTTAAACTGCTACAGTATAAGTACGAAACTCAATTGCTTGCATTTGATTTTATATTCTAAAACAAGGTGTTTACAACAACAAGGTCAATATTGAATGAAAATTTGAAAATGAATACAAAAGTTGCTCCTCTGAATTCTGACCCAACGAAACAATCCAACGAACAGGATATTGGAAATAAAGTGCCATATGATTCCATGGAAACAAAGCTGGAATTGAACAAGGAAATTTTAGAAAATGAATTGCGTGAAGAAACTGAAGAAGTGCCTCAAAAAGGTAAAAAGCCTGATGGACCAAAATTAAAACCATATGAAATTGTATGTATGAAATTCTGAAAAATTGTTTTATGCCGATTGTTTTGTTTTTAGTATAAATATGCTAATAAATGGGATTTGTTATTTATGCTTTTGGGAACTATTGCTGGTAGGCTTGAATTAAGTATATGCTCTGCTCTAAATTTTACATTTTCTATCTTTTCAATTAGCTCTTGCCTCGGGTTGTGCAATGCCAATAATGATGTGGCTATTTCAAAGTGTCACGAATTCTTTAGTAAGCATAGGGAAAACAAATTCAACAACAACTACTAATTGGTATTGCTGTCTGAAAATGATATTTTCTTTAAATCTATTCTGTATGATTTAGTTATGTTGATCCAAGTGGCTCAACTGATCCAATAGCATCTATTAAAGGCATAATAAAATGGTATGCAACATTGGGTGCATGTAGTATTGTTGTACATTGGATGGCTTATGGATTTTGGGTATCAGAGAGATTTTTCGATAAAATTTATCTCATGATATTGAAATTTAGATGACTACAGCTGAACGGCAATTACGTCGAATTCGATATGGACTATTTGGAAGTATTATGAGACAAGAAATTGGTTGGTTTGATTGTCTGAATGCTGGTTTGTACTTTGAAATGAATTGTTCTTATTTTTTCTTGAGGAAAGTTTTATTCTATAGGACAATTATCTAGTCGTCTGATTGAAGATCTTGATACTATTCGAGAGGGAATTGGCTTTCGTGTCGGCGATTTTCTTTGTCTTCTGTCAAGAATCATTGCTACGTTAATATTTTCTTTGTATACTGGTTGGAAATTAACACTTGTATTTCTGTCAATCTCACCATTAATTGTTCTTTCATTTAATCTTTTAATTCGAGTAAGTAAATATATCATGTACATCAACGATTATTATTGTTTTATTTTTGTGTCATTGTGAATTCAGGTTATTGTTCGATACACTGCAAGAGAATTAAAAGCATATAGTAAAGCCAATGCAATTGCACAAGAAGTTTTAGGTGCCATAAGAACAGTAACAGCATTTGGTGGGCAAAATAAAGAAATACAAAGGTAAATAAAAATTATTATTCTATCGGAATAATTCGCGATTCATCATAAATATATATTTATTTAAGAATAGGCGTTTTGAGTTCTCGAAATTTTTAGTTCTATGCTTTTCGATTACAAGGAAATTGAAGAATGGCTTCTTCTTTTTCTTTTTATTCTGATAGTTATTTATTGAAAGCATGATAATTAAGACGCAATTTTCTTTTAAATTTTCATATCTAACCATGTTGCTTTTTTCTGAAATCTAGTCTAAGGTTATGATGAGTTTGTTGTTCATGCAAAAAAGGACAGATTCATTAAGATTTCGAATAAGTGAACGTTTGATAGTTCGAATAAACTATCTGATTAAATTAAAATTTGATTCTGAATTAATTTAGGTACGAAAAAAATCTAACTAAAGGTCGGCACATTGGTATTCAAAAGGGTGTTATGCTTGGCATAACACAAGGTTTAGTGAATATTGTTTTATATGGTGGCATTGCAATTATTTTTTGGTATGGACCGTATTTAATTCGAACGGAATGTAAAGATTATTCTGCTGGTCATTGGATGGTTGTACGTATTATATTCTAATTTTTATTTTCGCCGTTTGACAATTATTCATTTAGATATTTATTTCTTGTTTAACATCAACATTCGCATTAGCTAATCTAGTTCCTAATATACAAGCATTTGCTGAAGCACTGGGCTCGGGTGGATACGTATTTGATATAATTCAACGTCAATCAAAAATAAATGTATTTGATAATGTTGGAGAAATTCCATCGAAATTTACTGGTGATATTGAATTTAAAAATGTTCATTTCACCTTTCCATCACGACAAGAAGCGCCTGTAAGAGAATAATTGAAATTTTGCCAAATTTTAATTATTCAACTACTTTATCAATAGATTCTGAATGGTTTAAACGTGAAAATTCCATCGGGTAAGACACTGGCACTTTGTGGACCATCCGGTTGTGGTAAGAGTACAACAATACAATTGATTCAACGATTCTACGATCCAGAGCAAGGACAAATTACATTAGATGGTCACGATATACGTTCACTTAATTTACGATGGCTTCGATCAAATATTGGTATTGTTTCTCAAGAGCCTGTACTATTTTTTGGTACAATTGAAAATAATATTCGCTATGGAAAACTTGACGCAACCGACGAAGAAGTCATTGCTGCTGCTAAAATGGCTAATGCACACGATTTTATTATGCAATTACCACATGTAAAAACATAGAAATTAGTCAAAAGAGAAAATTTATTATGTTGTCGTTTCTATTGTAGAATTATAAAACATCATCAGGCGATAAATTGAGTGGTGGTCAAAAACAGCGAGGTAAGAATTTAATTTAAAAACAAAGAAATTTATTTACCTACTTTTAGTTGCTATTGCTCGAGCTTTAATATCGAATCCAAAAATTTTACTACTTGATGAAGCCACATCTGCTTTAGGTATAGCATTAAATTCCAGCGTGATTTTAGGTTGATTTTTATTTGTACTGTAGATAATCAAGGTGAAAAACTTGTTCAAGAAGCATTAGACAAAGCGAAAGAAGGTCGGACAACTATAGTTATAGCACATCGTTTAAGTACAATAAAAAATGCAGATATTATTGTTGGAATAGAACACGGCCAAGTCGTTGAATATGGTTCACACAATGAATTAATGCAACATAAAGGACTCTACTATGAATTAGTTACTGCTCAAACTGAAAAAGAAAAAGAAGTCGAGAGTGATATAGAAAATGAAATGGAAGAAACATTAGCTAGACAAGCTGGCGAATCAATCAAACATAAAATGCGTCGTCCACCTCGTCGTATGTCAATCATGATGAGACGCTCCTCGATTGTTTCAGTTAAATCAGTCATATCAGAAACTACTAGTGAGACAGGACACGATGGTGTTATCGTCGAAGATGCAGAAAGAAAACCATCTTTTAGTATGCCATTTTTATTTAAAATCTTACGATTGAATTCTCCCGAATGGTTATATCTTGTAATTGGCGGATTTGCTTCACTTGTTTTTGGTGCAGTTATGCCAGTTTGTTAATAATCTATGGTGTTTTTTTGTTGTTATCATGATTATTTATTTTAGTCATTTGCATTAGTTTTTTCTGAAGTATTTGGTGCCTTAGCAGAAACAGATTTACAAAAACAAGAAGATGAAATACGTATGTACACATACGTCATATTTTTAGTTGGTGCTGCTGGTGCAATCAGTCAAATAATATCGTCAGTTGCTTTAGCTAAAGCTGGAGAAGAATTAACAATGCGCATACGAATACTTTCATTTAAGAGTATGCTTCGACAAGAAATTGGATGGTTTGATTTGGATCAAAATAATCTCGGAGCATTAGTAACACGACTATCATCCGATGCGTCTGCACTTAAAGGATTCACTGGTCCTACATTTGGTGCTGCTCTAAATGCAATTGGCGCATTGATTACTGCTCTTGTTATCAGTTTTACAGCTGGATGGAAACTTACATTAGTTATTCTTTGTTTTACTCCATTGATGGTATTCACAGGTCTTATTCAAGGACAGCAAATTTCTAAGGCCAGTGAAAAAGGAAAAGAATCAACATCGGATGCTGAAGATGGAGGGAAAGTAGGTTTGCCAAATTCGATGCAGTCTCTCTATATGATAGTAATCAATCACTTCAGATTGATGGAGAAATTTTGAAAATAGTTTCATGCAAACATTTCGAATTGGGAATTGCATTCTGACTTTCTACCAATACATATTTTTAGTATGCTACACAAGCTATTGAAAATGTTCGTACAGTTGTATCACTTCGTCGAGAAGAAAGATTTATTGAATTGTATCAAGAAGCATATGATCATGATTTCCGGTATGTATCATCAAATTTTATTTTTGTGTCGAATAGAATTTATATGATGTTTCAAATATTAAATTTTATTTCAGAAAACGACTGGTTTATCTTCATTACATATCATTTGCTAATGCACTTGCAAATTCATTGATGTTTTTTAGTAAGAAATTATTCATCAACAAAAGAAATAGTCTTGATCTCTATTTAATTTAAAATATAGTTCATGCAGCATCATTTGGTTATGGTGTAACATTGATACAAAGCAATGAAATGACTTTTGATGGTGTTTTTCGTGTCTTTAGCGTTATTACTTTTTCTGCGATGTCTATCGGACGTAGCGCATCTATGGCGCCAAGTTATTCAAAAGGCAAAGCGAGTGCGGAACGTATTTTTGAATTGAATCAACGTGAATCAAAAGTCGATCCTGAAGATACATCTGGCATTACACTTGTAAGAATTGATGAATTACTTTTGTGTCATTTATATTTTTGCTTTTAATAGTCTGATATAACTGGAAATATTGAATTTCGAGATGTTCGATTTCGTTATCCAGCTCGACCAAAACTTCGTATATTACGTCATTTAAATCTATCGTGTAGTTCAGGTGAAACAACAGCACTCGTAGGTCCATCGGGTAGTGGAAAATCGACCACTGTCGCATTAATACAACGTTTTTATGATCCACTTACTGGTACAGTTCTTCTCGATGGGCACGATGTAAAAACATTAAATATTCAATGGTTACGATCGGTGTTGGGTCTCGTCCAACAAGAACCAGTTCTTTTCAATCTTTCAATTCGTGATAATATTGCTTACGGTGATAATAGTCGGCAATTAACACAAGATGACATTCAACAAGCGGCATTAAAAGCGAATATTCATGCTATCATTACATCGTTACCACAGGTAGATTTTAGTTTTTCTCGTGTTTCTCTCATTATGTTAAATTCATCTCTTAGGGATATGATACACTATGTGGTGCTAAAGGTGGTCAATTATCAGGTGGACAAAAGCAGCGAAGTATAATTCATGGCATATGTACATATTGTTTTTAACACCCGTTCATTTGATATTTTAGTTGCTATTGCTCGAGCATTAGTTAGAAACCCAAAGATTCTTCTTCTCGATGAAGCTACATCAGCATTAGATAATAAAAGTGAACGAATTGTACAAGAGGCATTGGATCAAGCACGAACTGGTCGAACTTGTTTAACGATTGCTCATCGTTTGTCAACAATTCGAAATTCAGAAAAAATCTGCGTTGTTGACCGTGGTCAAATTAAAGAAAGTGGTCGTCATGATCAATTAATTCAAAAACAAGGCATCTATTATAAACTAAATATGGCTCAAGAACGTCCAGACAATCAAAAACACACATAGTCTTGATTTATTAGTTTGTTGTTTTTTTTGTTGCATATTTGTGAATCTAAAAAATAAATGTTTGCTTTAATGCACCCACCACCAACTCTTCTACTATTCCTAACATAATGGAAGTAAAATCATAAAGAATTCTTGTAACTTCTTTGAAAACTAAAATATTGGCTAAATTGAATTGTGTGAGATAAATATCAAACAAAAGCTCACTTAATTAATATATAAATAATAGAATAAGTTTTTTTTCTTACTGTTGATACGTGTCATGCGATAACTCATTGAAAGCTTGCTATACTATTGCGTAAGAAGAGCTACGTTTCGCACTCAAAATGTAACATCACCAAAAACAAGCGATAATTCAATATATATGTGAATCATCTTAGAGATAAAAAAAAACATTTGCTTCATTCACTCAGACTGAAGTGTATAGAGTCGCTTTATTTGAAATTAACTGGGTAATCAATTAAATTTCTTCACATCGTCTGTAAAATCAACTGAAATAATCAAAGTTGAAAATAATGTTAGCATAGGTGCATCTGATACTGTTGGCATTGGAACATTGAATCCTTCGAGAGGTGGTTGGGTGCCAAAGTTTGCATCACTAATTTGTGCAGAACAAACCATTCATCTTGGCCGTAGTGGATCAGCACTTAGTGATGCAATTAATCAACAGTTACCAAATGTTATTACGATTTGGTTAGCTGTCAATGATTTTAATCGACAAGTATATAATAAATCGATTTTAAATAGTTATACGTCAAATTTAAATGAAATGGTATCTCAATTAAGAAATAAATTCGATAAAGATACACGAATTTTGGCGGACAATATTCCAGATCTATCGAAAGTAGTTGCGGAGGTATATCAATTTCTTATAGAAGGTTCTGAGGAACTTTTTTTTCTATGCTATTTGATCGTACTTTAACTAATATGATGATAATAAATTTTTCAGAAGACTTTTTCTTTAACATGTCTGCTCGTTGTACTAGCTCACAATGTGTCAGACCGTTTAGTCCTTTTAGTCCACTAATACATTATACTAACAACCAAAATATGTCATGCGATGCAGCATGAAAAACTCTACAATTTCCATAAGATCACTTATTTTGCTAGTTGCACTTTTTCTCTTCAAAATGGGCGAGGTTTTGAGTGATCGAACTTTGATCGTTGTAAAAACTGATCGTATAGAATTTTCCTTTCTTTCAAAACAATTTCAATAAACTTTACTATGCAGATTGTAGAGCTGTTCACGCTGCATGTTATGGCCTATTTGGTTGTTAATACAACTAACAAGGAAATGAAAACTGCGATGTACAGCTACAACCCGGAACCATGTAAACGAAAAAAGTCTTATGAAAAATTTATTACCATCATATTAGTTAAAGTACGATCAAATAGCATAGAAAAATAGAGCTTTCTTTGTTCTATCAGACTGTATAGAAAAAAAAAGTTCCTCAAAACTTTCTATAAGAAATTGATATACCTCCGCCACTACTTTTGGACTGACCTAAGTATGTACATCATTGGGAATACCTAAATTTCTTCTAACATTAGAGAGTAAACGATGGAATAATTCTATTAAACAAATTGTTTATGAACATCGATGTGATCTTGTAGATTTATATTCTTATTGGAAAAAATTAGGCGAACATCCTGAATATATATCATTCGATGGATTTCATCCATCAGCTGAAGGATATGAAAGACTTGCACAAATATTTTTTCAACAATATTTAAAATAAAACACGACTTAGTTGAAATACCGTTTATATTCAAAGTATTTTGTTTCATTAAGAATAAATCTAAATCAAAAATTATACACCCCGTACTGGTTCACGAAGTAAAGCAAGTGTAGATTACATAAAAATTTAACTTCTCTACAAAGTATACGCTATATTTTCAGAGAAGCTATAATAAGGTTAAACGAAAACTAAATGTCAAAACCAATGAAATCACGAATTATGATTCTAGCAAAGTAAAGTCGATACAATAAGAAATATTATCTATGTTTTCGAGTACATTCTTAAATCATAATTTATTTATATTTATGAATATATGCTCAAAACCTGCTCTAAAAGGGATATCTGTAAAATATTCTTTTTGCTGTGTTGGTTCAAGGACTCTAGTTTTATTTTCAGGTTAGTGTCTCCACGCATGATGCTTTCTCTCAACACACATCGACATATGTTGCTCTGATTTTCTACAAAATTAGACGCCAATAAGCTCATGCTTATCCGCTGCATCGAATAGTAGAATCCGGCACCTATTAACTAGTTAGAATCTATAGTGTAAATCTTAGATTCGTAAAATGTTTCCAAAGGCTACAATAAACTATAAAATGATCTAAACAATTTTATTAATGAACCATTGTGTTTTGGTGCTGGGTATGGGTCTCATTATTTTTCCGTTAATATATTTTGAATTTTACCGAGTTAGATTTATTTCTCGATTTAATACATTCTTATGAGTTTAAATTCATTGATGTTAATATTCGTCTGGTGTAGTTTGTTAAATGGAATGGCCCAATATATTCTTCAGGATCTATCGCTGTTATACTTATCACATATTCTCATACTCCAAGAAATTACTTTATGGTAGTAGTTATAATTTCGATGATGACCACGGAAGACTACTTGAGTGTTTTTGATGTGAGAACTGTTGCTTGAAAAGAACACATAATGTAAGTTTTCACTGGAAGCCTTTATTTGCTGGTGAAATTCATCTCATTTATGGAATGCGTGGCTACATGTATCTGTGGTTTACAGATAAGCGAGTTTCTCAAACTTTCTCTACCGTCTCCCATGTCAAACAATCAGACAGGAAGATCTTCTACGATCGTATCTCTGATTTTATATGATCTTACAAGATCTGTGTCTGATTTTTTGACCTGGGCTATTAACTTAAAAATAATGATCAGATAGCCATGCCATGTTAGAATAATTTTTGTTCACGATCATAATATATATATATATATCGAATCAATATTTATTTGGAACTCAATAGGTTATGTTACACTCGAAAAGGTCCTTTGAAAAGTTATTAGGTAGTTGCTTCAAAATTTGAGACCCAAAAGGATTATGCAAAATGCTACTGCATATCCAAAAGAAAAGTATTGTTGCGGTAGGTACTTGATAAACTGAATACCCAACAGCACTGGGAATTTCTACAACAGGCTCTCAAATACGGCAATGCATTTGTTGAATGTTCAGTAGTATTTTACACGCAGTTTGACTGGTTACAGAGTCTGACGGGCCTCATACATCTCTGAATCTAGTTTAAAGTTTTTTTTGTTGGAGGCTTTATTTTCTTTGCTACTTTTTGTGTGATCAAAGTTATCAGCTCTGTGGTGTTTTTAATTCTCTTATGTCCAGCTGGCAATGTTCGTGTTTCAATATCCAGTGCTTGTCGTAGATAATCAAGGGATGTTTCATATTCATTTGTCTCAAAGTAGACCAGCCCAATATTAAACAAGGACAAAGCGACTAGAGGATGCTCAGGTTGATGCACTTCACGACGAATAGCCAATGCTCGAAAATGATAGCGCAGTGCTTTTTTAAACTCATACTGATAATAAAAGAGCAAACCAATATTATTGTAACTCATGGCCAGATCTGGATCTTTCTTCCGGGAAAAAAGTCGAAGTCGTATCCTCAAGGCTTTTTGATGATACTTGAGAGCTTCAACAAAATTCTCTTCATCGGAAAAGTGTTCGCCGATATTATTAAAGTACAAAGCTCGTGATCTCATAGCTTTTGGAGATGTACCATAGATATTTTTTAGTGCTTTGAAATAGTTTGCCAAAGCCTCATCAGGTCTGCCTAAAGTTTCAAGAACATTAGCAAGATTATTATAGGATTCAGCGATTTCAGGATGCTCAGGTCGTAAAGTAGCAAGCCGTACTTCAAGGCCCCTTTCGAACATGGCTAATGCCTCGTTTAGCTCACCAAGTTGCTCTTGAGTAGAACCTATGTTATTGTAAGTTTCGGCAAATTGTGGATGTTGTGCTGGTAATGAGTGTTCGCGAATCGCTAGAGCCTCTTTTAAGAACTGCAGTGCAAGCTCATAATGACCTTGCTCTAAATGTACTAGGCCAATATTACTCAAAGTTGTGGCATGATCGAAATGATCGGATGAGCCGAGAGCAATACAATCGATTGAACGGCTTTTTTCAAAGTAGGTAAGCGCTTTTTCATAGTCATGCTGATGAAAATGGACCATACCAATATTATTGTATGTCACTGCAACAAGTGCATGGTCATGTGGCAAAAGTCGCAAGCGAATCTTCAAGGATTTTTCATTGTACGACATCGCCTGTTTCGTTTCTTCCTTCATATCATAAAGGAGCGCAATGTTACTGTATGTTTCAGCTAGATCCAATGTCTCTGTTGATTCTTGCAGACGTAAAGCTTCATTGAAGTAGTGCATTGCCTCACGACTTTTATCGCCTTCCATAGCTATCAATCCAATATTGTTGTAAATTTTGCCGACAATTTCATGGCTAGGTGATATTTCTCTTAAAAGCATTCGATAGTAGCGTTCTGCTCGATTATGCTCTCCCATTTTCCAAAGAAATTCTCCTAGCATGAGTAACGGTGGCATTTGCTCTTGGATAATTTCCTTTTTAAAATGATCCACCAGGCTTTTTAAACTTTGTTCACTGTCATTACTTAAAGTAAGATATACTGTCCAAATGCTGCCACATTGTTCGACATCGGTCAAACGAAAAATTGTATTCATGGCGAATAGTACTTCTCCTTCTTTTGGCATAGTACTCAAATGGCTAATGTCGGCAAAAGGCGCTGTATCATATAAATGTTCATTGACATCTATTTCGAAAACAACAGATATCAATCGAGGTGAATCAGTGACCTCACCACTAAACGATAGTGCATCATTGGATGATTTGGTGGTGGAAAAGAATGTATTGACGGAAACAAATTTGTCTTTACTCTCCTTCAATATCTGCAGTTCGGCAACAGACATGGTTTGACCACGCCAAAGAATGCCTGTAAACGGTTGATGCAGTTTTTTGAGTGCATCATGAAGGTCAACGATAAAAAATCGAAATTTGAAAATGATATCAATATTCTCAGTACGAAAAGCTTTATTAAGCAGCCGATAAATAAATGAATCTTTTGTATACCAACGAATACAATCTTCCGGTGAATAAGTTCGAAAAAATTCATCGATCTTTGCGAGTTCGACTACGTTACCCCGATACGCTCGTTCACATTCATTTCGCATATCATTACGTGCATTCTCATTGGGAGGCATCCGAAGAAGTACTTGTAGTAGCAACTGGAACCACATAAAGCGCTTTTCTTCGACGTTAAGAGAACGCAATGAAACTTCTTTACTCAGATCGGCACTGAATATGCTTAGAGGAGTCAAGTTTTTCGTAGACATTGATACATCCCGAGTCAAAGCAGCGAGTAGTTCATTTGTTGTCCCACAGACGGCTCGAATTTTATTATATGACTTTGCCCAAGTGGAATGCTGTTGCTGATGGATACAAAAAATATAAATGACTGCGAGATGCGGTAATTCATGCACTTTTGGGATAAGCGATTCACCCAAGTAGCCACAAGTAATAAGAAAGACTTTTTCAGTTTTTGAAGATTCGATAAACATACGGCATTCTTCAGGATCATTAAACGTTCGAGTAAAGCTAATGATCGCTTCTAATTGAGACTGACGCTTCATAACATCAGCGTGTGTTTCTTCAGTTGCTAAAGTTTTTGATGTACGCGTGTCCAACCAGACAAGAACGAAGTCTTCGACTCCATTATCCAAACTAGTCCAAATATGATCAGATTCACAAGACATCAGGATGCGTTCGATTCATTCTTCTATGGTTCACTTTTAGGATTCTCATTTAAAAATAAAAAGAGTTTACAAGTTGGAATTTTCCTACCTATTACTCTTTTCTTTCGTACGAGAGTAAAATTATAGGTTGTCGTTTTCTTATAATTACTATGAGTGCATAGAACGCGCGTTCAACAGACATGCGACAAAGCAATTCATATTTAATGCGGTGCGACGCACAGCATTCAAGTAGTCGGGGGCGAGTAATTTTTTTACTTTTTTACTTGAGGCGTACGCATCTAAAAAGTGATTTTTGTTGCGTGATGATCTCGAAATTGGAGAGTCATAGAAGATTCGTTGAAAATTTAGGTAAGAGTTTTAAGATCGAACTTGATATACCTTTTTTCGCTTTTAATGACTTCGCGTAACGCGTATTTGCGTCACACCGGATCTCGTAGTCGAGTGAAACTCGAATACCATCTAGTTCTTCAAATTAAACATTAGCACCCTTCTAAAATAAACACACCGTAGAAAATGGATGTATAAAGTATTGCTTTCCGCTTTGTGCAAATTTTCGAAAGATGAAATTATTTTTCTGCTTAGATTTGTTGATTAATTCTGTCTCTAAATTTGTCTAAGTTGATCGGAATATAGCACTACAAAGTTGCTACATTCCATATATATTGAAAAGAACAGGAACATTAAGATATGCAATCCGTTACCTGTTAGTCTAGCTACGCATAGATGGCTGGAAAGTCACTATTTTGCAGTGTCAATCAAAATTATTCAACAAGGAAAATCATGTTTTTGCTTTTTTTCCACAACTCAAGAACAAGATAATATAACATCATTTTGAATCCAGTATATCGCAGCTCGTGATTATAATATATGCGTAAAATATGCAAGATCAATTTATAAACGTATCGAGAATCTATTGACGATAAAATCGGCAAATACCATTTTCATTCTTTTAAAATTATGCGACAAGCTATTTTTGCAACTCACTCTGCGCTGATTTTTATATGAATTTGTTTTCGCGATATTCCGTTGAAAAGAGTATAATTTTTTTCTACTGAACAGTAAAATTTTTGTATAAAAATACTTTTTCTATTAGAAATACGAAATTTTCTGATAGAAATAGACAAAATGTGGAAACTTCGGGTTTCATCCGAGAGTTATGTGTGCTGCAAAAAGTGCGTGGGACATATGAGTCGTTCTAGAATGTTTGAACACCAAAAATTATCATGAGAAACTAGGCAATTTGATTTCTGGATGCAGTTTTTGTGAATTTTAAGACTTTTTTCAGGCAATGCTTCGCTAGAAAACTACAATTTAGTTCAAAACTAATATCAGATTCGGAATCAGCGTTAAAAACTGAGTCGATTTATATATTTTGTGGATAATTCTAAGAAAAATATTTTGTTTGAAAAAATCCCTGTATTCCCCCTCAGGGATGATCTGGTCAAAAATGAGAATTTTTTCGTTAACTCAGCCATTTCTTGACGGATCCTTCTCATCTTCGAACTCGACCTAGATATTGATGAGACAATTCTGTGCACAAATTTTCAGCTCAATCGAATGTAATTGTGAAGAGTTATCGAATAAACGGCCGGATACACTGACCGATTCTACAGTGTACTTTTTTTTTTTTAGTACACAAAAATACTTCAACCCTCATGACAACCCAAGTCGATTAAAACGGATATCGTTTTCGAACAGCAAACGATGAAGAAATGGGTACTTTATGGCTGTAATCAGAGTCATTACGTACCGTAAACAGTCCTTATTTGTCCTGTATATTGGACGCAGGAATACGGTCTATATTTTATCAGTACCCAGGTCGAATAGTGCGGTCCGTATACGGCCGTTTACGGTTACTTTACGACTATTTTCTGGGCGAAAGTTTGCCGTAATCTCTGGCGCATTAATACGGACCGTATGATCATGAGAGTCCGAAGTACAACAGCCATAAGCCATGAAAATTCAGTCCCGTTTACGGTGCCGTATTACTGTGCCAGGTATTACGGACAAATACGGCCTATTTACCGCTGTAAATATACCGTTTTGACATCGTTTACCGTCGATAAACAGATTGTAAACGAGTCCGTTTTGATCAACCTGGGTAGTATAAACTGGTCCTGGTTGGCCGCTTAAAAATATTTTACAGATAGAATACGGGCAACCGTATGCTGTCGTATTGATTCTGTATACTACCATAAAGATAACATATTTTGCCCGTTTTCTGTTCCTTTTTTTTACTGTTTGTCACTCATTTATTACTTCCAATGAAATATATTGCTTCTTGAAGAGTCATATATCTATTGCATATTTGACTTTGCTGGTTTATTACGAATTATTGGCCAAAGTAGAAAAATGTAAGACGTATAAAACAACAGCGAAACAGTGGCTTCAGATAAATAAAACTAAGAATAATAAGATATCGATTACAACTATGATGAAAAAAATCTAGCGTATTCAAACACTGTCGCAATTAGAAAAAATTACTTATAATAAGAAAAAAATGTCTTTCATTACACTTTAGCTGAAACAATTAGAGTTTTTTGTAACTGTTATCTCAGTGAAGGAATGAACAAAGTACTATGCGTACTTAATTTTATATGCAGCAGCAATAGACTCTTTAATTGCATTGTTCATGTACTTTCGTCAGTGACAACTATTATATGTATATCAGATTCATTTATCTGTTTTGGCAAATGTTTTCGTCTTGTTTTAGTTTTTGTACATCATGATAGTAGCTAGTTTCAAACTTGAACTCCAGTGCACTCAGTGGTATCCATCTATAAAAATTAAAAGAGGAAAGAGAAAAATTAGAGCGCATAGCATACAAATAAAAGTAGAACAGAACTAAAATAGCTGAACCTGATGAAATATATAGCTGAAAAACATAATTGGTAACTCTGACTGCAAGCGACAAAAAGTGAACATAGTGTTCACTTTCGACATCTTATATAGTTTCACACAATTACCTATTCATCTTTTGGGAGTCTGCTTTAGAAAAATAATGTTTAAAATTAAATTATAGAAATACATTTTAGATAAAATGTGCCGATCTGCCTGTTCAACTACAATGGCCCATGCTTGGTTACAGTTGAGAATAACATTTTTCGAACATTAGTCGACGGAACTGATTGATGCGAAAATGATTTCTAGATTTTCCTTTATCTCCTATCAATATATAACATTTATGTTTGATAGTAACGAAAATAAATGGTAGCGATGAGCCACAATCAAGCAGGTTTTGAGCTAAAACGGCGAAAAAAAGAGCCTTTTGGTCTACTATCGTATTTTAAAAAGTACGGAATCATTATAAAAGACGGAAGTAATCGAAGTATCATCAAAGGTTGCGTTACAGTTTGACACCGAGTCTTTCGTTATTTTAATCATACCTCTAAAAAGTATGCTCTTTAAATGAGTGTCAAAAATAACTCATGAGTACGTTACCAGATGCTGAGTGAGTTGCTTTAATGTTTCAGCGGTGAGTCGTTGTAGAAACAAACTGCAAAAAACCAATCGTATCACTGTAAAGTGTGTTGTCTTCGTCACAATCACAAACACTATTGGAAATATTTTGTTCCGAGTAAGAAAGTTTTCTTACCCAAGCTTTTTTTGAGAGGTATTGATCAAAGGGGTCATCCTAAATGAGTGCGTTACCGCAGCCTTATGTCGCTCTGGAGTAGCTACAGTTTGACCAAATGAAATGAGAGTTTCAGTAAAGCTAGAAGTTTTACATATCATACTACAGTGTAAGTTACATATTGTAACTCACAGCCCATTGTGACGTTAAACTAACGAGATATGATAAATCAAAGCTCAGAAATGGATGAGTGCGCTACCTATGCACAAGGCGTAAGAAAACCTATTCATATAACACGAGAGCGAAAATGAAAAAGTACTTTTTGTACTATCAGCTTAAGTTCTACAGTAAATGGGTTATTTTCGGCAGAAATAATTCATTTTCCCGTATAAATCATTGGGGAAATTCCATCTCACCCTCAGAAAAATAGTGTCCGGGAAAAGGATTCAGATTATTCGCACAGTATAAGCCGATATGAAAAACAAATTTGGTGTAGACACTATGATACACTGCGGAAGAAATATAATTCTTAAAGAGCGTTAAAAACATCTTTCTTCCTTCATGATAAAAAAAATATCAAATTTTATCAGAGCGAATTCACATGAGCAATATTTATTTAGTCATTCACCAGAAATAAATAAATCATGAAATGTCTATGATAGCAT
>CAJNYU010003207.1:11977-47126 GCA_905331475.1 Rotaria socialis | reverse complement strand
GACGGACAGACAGACACAGGTGAATTACGGTTTCTAGACCCTATCCTTTCAGTCTAGGGAACAAATTCGAAACAACAAGAATGAACGAAACACAAATTATCATATAACATGGAATGATGACTGTGTAAAATCATTCGAAACACTTAAACAGAAATTAATTAATAGTCCAATTATGAACACACCAAATTTTCAACATCCATTTATCCTCGAAGTAGATGCATGTGCATATGGATTAGGAGCTGTACTCGCTCAAGAATATAATGGAGAAAAATTCGTCATTGCATATGCAAGTCGTACGTTATCATCGGCAGAACGAAATTATAGCTCCACTGAACGAGAAGCTCTTGCAATAGTTTGGGCAACAAAACATTTCCGTCCATATCTTGAAGGAATGGAAATATTTATTCGTACCGATTGTCAAGCTCTTCAATGGTTAAAAGAATCAAAAGATGTTACAGGTAGACTAGCTCGATGGGCTATGCATCTCGCAGCATTTCAAATCAAAGAAATTAAATACAGACCTGGTGCTACCAATACAAATTCAGATCCTCTCTCAAGATATCCACAAGAAGAATCATCATTAAATAATCAATGTGAAGTGACAGAAATTGACACAATAATTAATATTTGGGAAAACACAAACATGTTAGATGAAATTCGTGAAGAACAACAAAAAGATAAGCAACTTAAACAAATTATCGACAATCTTCTTAAACAATCTACGCCAACATTCAGTTCAAGTCGTTCACCTTACGTACTTGTCAATGGTCTGTTATATAAAATTCGTCAAACAATAAAAAACCAAGATCATCGTGTTATCAGTAACAAGCATCTGCTCGTTATCCCAACGTCGATGCAAGATAAGCTTATCACGTGGGCACATGATCACCCGATGGCAGGACATGCCGGACGAACAAAAACAATACATCGTTTAATTTCTCGAGTTTACTGGATCACAATGAGAAAAGATGTACACAAATATGTACAACACTGCACTCTCTGCCAACAGTTCAAATACAACAACCAGCCAATGTCAATGCCCATGAAAATGCACTTAGTGACAGAACCATGGCACACCATAGGCATCGATATTATGGGACCATTTCCCATCACTCAACGACAAAAACAATTCTTGCTTGTTATCGTCGATTATTTTACTCGATGGGTAGAATTGTTTCCACTACGAACAACAACGGCTGATGTTATTGCAAATGTAATTATCAATGAAGTATTCTGTCGATACGGAATGCCTACATTTATTTTGTCTGATAATGGACCTCAATTTATTGCTGATCTCTTCACTGAAACATGTAAAGCACTTGGTATTCGAAGAAAATTAACAGCTGCATATCATGCACAAACAAATATGACTGAACGGGTTAATCGCACATTAAAGCAACAAATACGAATTTATGCTCTACAGAACCATAAATTATGGGATAAAGAAATACAAAAATTAGCATTCGCAATCCGAACTTCAGTCAATGAAACAACCGGAGAAACACCTGGCTTCCTTAACTTTGGACGAGACCTCAAAATTCCTCTCGATCTAATTATTGGAGAGAAGGTTCAAGGATCACCAACTGATCTCCCAAACAATAATGTTATCCAACAATACAAGTCGAATTTAATTGACAACCTTAAAAAAGCATTTAATATTGCACGAGAATATGCAGAAGTGCAAAAATGGCAACAAAAAAGTCAATATGATAAACACACTACTAGTAGACAATTCGAAGTTGGACAACTTGTTTGGGTAACAGTACCAGCTGGACAAATCTCTGGACATAATCTATCAGGCAAGATGAGCGCCCCATTTCAAGGGCCATGTAAAATCATGGAGAAGATCTCATCGTCAACATTCATCGTTAAACGTCTTTCAGATAATGTTAACTTAGGTACTGTCAATGCGGACAGAATGAAACCATTTTATGATAGACAACAACACAACCGCTCCGATTCAAAATTAATGTTGGACGAAGGTGATCGTACCCCGAAAAATGCAAAGATAATCCATTCCAATAATCAAGATTCATTAATATCAACAGCCGTTAGAGCATCAAGCCGGAACCATCGAGCGCCGGCACGCTACGGCCATTAATACTTATGACACTTAATGCATCAACGTAATCTTGTCATTTTATCAAAAGACGACCAGTGGCAGGTGAAAAGGTGCAAATAAACAAAAAGTCGTCATTTTAAAAAACAATTGGAATGAAAAGCGTCAAGAAAAGATGCGCGTCGCTCGAAGCAATCGGTCACCTCAGACAAAGACACAATGAACACAATAACCATTTAAACGTATCCAGTGGGCGTGCATCGGGTAGATCCATTAGATCACACGACTTAACGGATAGATTCAACCCCGATACAATCAAATAACACGAAGACAATGGATGGAAAGCGATAATATCTCAGCAAACCTTTCATAAGAAAAAGAAAAATAACCGAACGGATGACCAAATATAAATGATCGCATTCGTTCTTCATTTTTCACCTGCATCATTAAACAATATCGCCACACAGACGGTATCATTTAACATAATTTAAACGCAAACATGAGCTGTATCATAAAGAAGAAAAATATTATTTGGATATGGGGCGCTGTTCTACTTAATATGAATTTAGTACACTTGCAATTAATATCAAATATAAACACAACTGGACTTATTATTACAGCACCAAATGCAGGCATTGTTCTGTTACACAAGGGACATTACATACCATCGGATCATGTTATTTACAATACCGCAATGTTTCCAATGACGACAAACACCTGTTATCTGTTACCAATTAGGGAAGCAAGAAAAATTCCAGCCTGTAAGGATTTTGCAATACTCACTCGACATAAACGCCTCATAACAGATATTATCACAATTGGGACATCAGCGCTCGCACTTGGAACTGCCACTGCAAGCATGATTCTGACAAAAAATCTTGAGAAAAAAGTAAATCAATTCCAACACAACATTAAAATAATTGCGGACCGCCTCGAACTTGGCGAAGCTCGTATGATTCAATTTGAGAAAAACCAAATGCAACTAGGAATGATCCTACAGCAATCAGAAAATCTACTCAATTCAACAATAAACCAAGTAAATCAGCATTCATCAACGTTAGAGGCTTTTCAAAAACAGCTCAACGATTATCAGCAAAATCTACTTACACTTCAACATCGCGTTATAGAAAATAATCAAGACACTGTACATCGATTCCTGTCTTTAGCGATTCATGATATTATCAACAACAAACCAACATTAGGATTCTTGCACCCATCCGATTTGCAGTTAGTGATTAAAACAATACTACAAGAGAACAACGTCACAGTATCGAACATGGCTGAACAAATTCCAATGGTTGAACTGATCACTAAGCTAATTATACGACAGCAAATCGACTTTGTACCAGCAGAACTTTATTCCGATATAAACAACATCGAAATCGGAAAATTAACATTTACCACATTTTATGCAATGCCCAATGACCAAAAACCTCATTTCAACATATATAAAGTGATTACTGGCCCATTCATTCATAACAACAAAGTGGTTCGATTAGCACAAATGCCATCGTACATTGGAATTAATCAAAAAAGCAACTCCAGTATTACCTGGACCAGTGACGATTTATCAACATGCACATTCGACCAAATAACGACTTGCCGAGAAACACCAGCCGAAAAACCTCTTGGATTGGGAAACACGTGTCTTGAACAAATTTTGGACGGAACAAAATTAATAAGCTGTCGTACAGAAGAAACAAAACTTGATTTACCACACATTCAACAAATACAAAGCGGTCAATGGCTAATCTCAACCAACAATACATATCTCCATTGAATCCGGGTGCCAACACAACCAATACTAACAAGTAGAACAAAAATATGGAGCGAAAATTCGCAAGTGATCGTTCCACCAGTCGCTCTCATTTCAGTTCCTAATGGAACGACCATTCACTGCCCTGGCTTTAACCTGCCCGGTTCAATAATACCTGATACCAAAGCTATTATAAATATTATCAAAAATTTATCACAAATAGAAGAAAATGAGGAAATTATTGATATGCATAAAGAGTTAAATTCGAATGCAACATGGGAAAAATTACCATATGTTAGTGGTGATGTCGATGCACTAATACAACACATGTTATCTCAAACAACGCAGGTGAGCAGACACATATACATGACACCACCCGATAATCAAGATTCGAAACAATTTCCGATATTACACTATATCGTTATCGGAATACTGGTCGTCGTGATCATCATCGCTCTTGTCACATGGTGTATAAAACGGTCGGCTGCCAGCAAAATTACAATAGCCCTGCCTTCCTTAATCGGCTGAATAAAATAATGTACAAGATAGATGTTAGTCAAAACTGACTTTAAACTCACTCGCTGTTTTGTTTTGTATACAATTTTCTTTCTGTTCTCATACTTTCTTTAATCATAATTAGTGCTTCACTTAACATATTAGCTATTAGCTTCATTTGTTTTTTTTTTCTTTTCTTTTTTGCTAATCGTCAAGGAAGACGATATATATTCACATGTGTAGTACTGTAACAACTTTTCCTGTTCGTAGGCAACATTGTACATGTCCTGTTTCTGTTTTATGTTTGTCTATTCTCTCACACTATCTCAATGTTAACCTTCCTCATCATCAACTACTTTCGTGCGCGTAATGTAAACTCTACTTTATTGTGCGTTCAGGTGCACGCCTGTTTGGGAGGGGGGTGATGTGACCAATCACATAACATCACTCTCTCAAGCAGGTAGTCACCAATAGGATATCATCTGTATTCTCTCTATTCTCTGTGTTCGGTTATATATATATACCTCTACCTAAGAAGGAAGCGGTGGTTCAGTTAATAATAATAAACAAAGGCACGAAAGGTACACTGGGAAAAAAAATAGCACCACACGAAACCATTTTTGACACGAATTCTAAACCCTCAAAAAGGTTTCGTAAAAACTCAAGATAGTCTCAAAATTACTATCAAGAGTCCAGGAAACTTTTTCGAAGGTTTTGTGGAAAACCTACGAAACCTTAAAAAGGTTCAGAATTCGTTTCAAATCTCGAAACCCTTTTTAAGTTTCGTAGTACCTGCGAAACCATTTTAAAGTTCAGTGAGAGAATTAAAAACCTTCTTGGTTCCGTGTGGTGCTATTTTTTTTTTCAGTGTAGAGAAAACCGTTACAGTGACATTACAATATATTTTTCGGATTGGGTAACATCAACAGGCGAGAAGTAGACGGTATCGGCAGATGATAATTCTACTTTGGCTTGAACTGTATATGATTCACGTGGCGGTATATGAATTACATTAATTGATTTGACATCTAAAGTTAAAGAATCAATGCATTTGTGATATGGAATAAATATACGGCCATTTGATGAGCGTATAGACACTTGATTTTTTTTATAATCGATTCGTGCTGCATTACTTGTACACCAATCACTACCAAGTATAAAAAATCAGTATTCATGGTTTTGACAACGAGAACATTTAAACGGGTAAAAACTTTATCAAATTGTGATAATAATTGAACTTCACCCACTATTTTAAGCAGGGTCTGACCATCACCTAATTGAGCTATACGATCACATGGTGGTATTGCTGAATGATATAATGTGCTGAATGCACCTTGGGTAATAAATGAATGAGTGGCTCCAGTATCTATCATAGCACGTAGACGTGATCCATTGATGAGGGTATTGATAAAAATTAATGATGGATTAGATTTTTTAATATTTTGATTTCTAGCAGTGCGTTGTTCGATGGGTTTAACAAAATGCTGTCGAGAGTAATTAATTGGAAGATATTTACGATATGGTACCGAATAAGTCGGATATGCTATTGTGTGGCGATTAGTACGGTAACGAAAATATGGAATAAATCGATGATGTATATTCGATTTTGGTACGGAATAGTTATTGTATGTTGATAAAGAAAATAATGATGGGCGTGAGGGGAGGGAGTCACTACCATCATGTGACTCCCTTAGTAGTTTTTTGCAGATCGGCAATCACGAGCAAAATGACCCAGTTTATTGCATAGATAACATCGTAAAGGACGTGATTGGTAATGTAATGCATTAAACGAAGATGGTTGAGCTTGTGATGGATAACGTGGTGATGATTGATTAGGAAAACGATTATATACCGGCCGAGGTGAATATCCGTTTGTAGAATAACCTCCAGAATACATATTGGATGAGTTTGGATGACGTATAGCTTCAGCCGATTGTGTAGATCTATACGATGAACTGTTAGAGTAATTTATTGCTTGTGTATCATTATCATGTGGTTGATTAAGAGATGTAGAAACGAGACGATCTAAATTTTCTTCACATCGTGCTTGTTCTAAATAATCTGCTGGTGTGGATGGAGCTTCACGTAATACGTCTTTCATTAACGACGGTTTTAATCCATGATATAAATGATCAAGTTTGGATGCATCTGTCATGTTTGGATCAACTAATTTACATAATTTAATAACATCTGTGTAATATTCAATAACAGTTTCATCATATCGTTGTTGCCGACTTCGTAAGCGATTCGATGCTAATTGTTTCGATGATGGAGATGAAGAAATATGAAGAAATTGAGTTTTAAATACATTCCATGATTCGAATATTGTAGTATTTTCATTAAACCATTGTTTGGGATGTCCTTCCTAAAATGTTGGGATGATTTTTAATGCTTGTGATTCTGTAATATCAGCCATCTGAAATGTAGCAGTTAAATCCTTCATCCATTCATCAGCATCTTGATCTGGTTTACCAGAATATTTAGGAATCTGTTCCGAAGTTTTACTAAGAATATTTGCGACGGTTTTCGCTGCCATGATTAATTCTGTTGGACGTTCAGCAAAAGTAATATCAATATCGGATAATCTTTGAAATTCAGCTTCAAGGAGTCGTTTTGCACCTTGTCGTGTTAACATACACTAATTATATGAATAATGATTAACCCCGGCTTGTGCAACAAATTGTTAGGTCCTTCTCCTTTGTTTATTCCTTCTTCCCGTTATGCATCGAGAACCACCAGATCGCTAAAGCCCGGTNTTTTCTCTTAAAAACCTCTTAAACGTTTCTAAGATCAGTCCGGAAACCCTTTTGGGCATAAAATACCCCGGAAACCTTTTTTTGTGGGTTTCCAAGAAAACGATTTTTATTTAGAGTGTATGATAGAGGGATAAAGATGGCCGTCTTATGTCAGGAGATGTCTCTACTGACATAACAAAGGGTTTTCGAGATATGTTCGGAAACCAAGCCAGTGTTCTGGCATACGCTTTCAACGTTTCCGAAAAAAAGTTGTCGAAAACCGAAAGGTTGCTGACGACACGCTTGAAGTTTCCGAGAAGGTTTTCAAAACAAAAACGGTTTCCGAGGATAACTTTTGGGTTTCGAAAATTGTTTAATGGTTTGCGAGAAAACTGTTAAAGGTTTCCTATCCAAATTCTCGAAAACCGAACCGTTTCGGGGAACTCGGAAACCTGTAAGATGATTTCAAAAACTCACCTTAGAGCCGAAAACCTTTCCGAAAACGTTTGTGAGTTTCCGAAAGGGTTTGCGAAGGGATTTCGGTTTCCGGGGAAACGCTTTTTATTTAGAGTGTAATACCGGAACAGAGGATATTACAAAGAAATGGAAACACAAATATGTGAACAATAAAGGATGTCCATGCGTTATTGGCATACTCGGGTTTCCCACAATGCCGATTTCGATGCCCTTAAGGTATTCTACAATAACGTTTAGGTTTCCGAGTCCATTATTCGCAAACACTTTCGGTTTTCAAGCCTACTGAATGTCCAAAAAATATTCTGGAAAACCAAAATCAGTTTCCGCATTTTTTTCAATTTGTAGAAGATTTTCATACTTCTAAAAATGTTCAATATTTCAGAAAACAGGACATGGTCCAAGTTCAAAATATCTCAGAAGGAAAATTTCTCTGATCAACCTGGACCGATCCATATTCCAGACTACAAAGTTCGACATTTTATTTCAACTCTGTTCTCAATTCTGATGAAAATGTAGAATAAGTTATCGAGGTCCAGGAATCAGAATCCGTCATCATTTTTTTGATTTGAGCTCCCATTGGTCAGAAATTGGGTTCATTAAAAATTCCGCGGCTGCTGAGTTAGACATTTTATTTCAGCTCCGTTCTCAATTCTGATGACAGTTTAAAATAGGTTATCGAGGTCCAGGAATCGGAATCCGTCATCTTGTTTTTGATTCTAGCTTCCATCGATCAGAAATTGGACTGATCGGAAATGAGGTTTTTTATTCTTATATTGAACTTTTTCTCTAAGGATTCGTGTATACATTGGCTGAGTATATATTATCATCTCATAATCTCGTAATATTTTTCTACGTCAGAGGAGTTTAACAATTGAAGATGATGTGGGCATTGATGGTTTGATTTCTTTTAGATTTAGAATCCGGGAGACATTTCTATGGCTATTGAGGGACATAATTTATGTAATGGTCCTATCGGTATCAGCATCAACAGAAAATACATCTGTGTTGTGCATTCGTGGGTTCAGTGAGGCGAATGACGATGGTTACTTGTTTTGTTTCAGTTTGGATCAAACGGCAGATGAACAAATGTTAATGGTAAGTTCGATTTTAATAGTTAAAAGCTGATGAAATATGTTATTTCTTTTTAGATTCAACATCTCATGCCGATCGTTCTTTTCGACGGATCCTGGAGACATTGATAGGAAAGACGCCTGAAAACCACTATGTCCTGTAGGAAAACAGATGATATCATTGAAACATGGTAGCAGTGTTGCGGCCGCAAACTTTCTGGATTTTTCTGATGATTTACCGACCAACTTGCTGTGTTATTCAGCAAAATGCACCGGAAATCGTGAGAAAAAACTTGGAAAACTTAACGGGCGCGATACTGCTTCCATGTCCCAGCGATATCGTGTGTTTCCCTACAGGGTACGGTGATTTCCAGGCGGCTATCCTGTTGGCTTCTGTAGCATCCGGTGGGCGGAACGATCGACCGGGCTTTAGCGATCTGGTGGTTCTCGATGCATAACGGGAAGAAGGAAATCTCGGAAGCCTTTCATCCGTTCCCGATATTGGTATCCGAGGGAAATTTTTATTTGGTTCCTCGGTTTTCGAGACCTCGGAAACCATGTCTGGGAAACCCGTAAAGGGTTTCCGATTTTGTTACTATCGGAAACCTATTTTGAGTTTCCTAGAATACTTTTTTTTTTAGAGAGTGCTAGGATGAAGATTTTTATTTTTTGATAAAATTCTAAGTTCACAAAAAAATGAAATGAATGAAGTATAATTAGTTATAAAATTAGTAAAAAGGAAATATTTCTTTATGCAAAAGTTTATTTCTTTCGTTTGACTATGATGAGTGAGAAGCCATCTAGTAATTGATCAACATAGATTTCAAAAAGCTTTCTGCATATTCGTATGTGTATATGCATATTGCATTTATTTATTTCCGCAGATCCAATATGTTTTAACACTGTTTCATTATTTACTCGATATACATAATTATTTAAAACTAGCAGAGGATTACCTTTATTAATGATAGTAAAAGACACGCTACTGGTATATGATACCTTTAAAAATTATACTAAATTAACAGCATGTGATATGTAATAAAAAAACCAGGATATAGCGTATCTTTATTTTATTTATATATATTTTTTCTTTCTTCGTGCTCATTCCTTCAGCTAGATTCTACGATGATAGTATTGACGAAACGTTCTAGTAAGTGAAAATAGATAACACAAGAAAACGAAGGAACAAGATATCACTTACTAAATTTTAAATTGTTTTTTCCAATTTATGGGAAAATATATTCTTCGCTATTTTCATATGATCGACATATTATTTTTCGCTATTATTGTGTGCGACATTTAGTTTTTGACATATTTTCTATCGACATTTTTTCTTTCGTTCTTTTTTATTCGCTCTTTTTTCTTTCGCTCATTTTAATGCTATTCCAATTTTCAAATCTACGAGCATCAACAGTTACAAGATACATTGATTTCGAATCTATTTACAACTTTAACAGACTTCTTACAATTTTGAGCGGAATAATAAAAGGTTCCCAAATACTCATACAATTTATCAGGAGGTGATTATTCGGTTAAAGAGAATTCTAGCTGATAAGTCTGACAAAAGTCTTAATGTTTGCAAGAAACTGCTGAAACACTTGGTGCACACGAGAAATTTTCATGAAACCTATCCATTATCTTAGAGTTTAAATATAGGGATGCGCGGCGTCAGTGGCAACATCGAAAAAAACGTCAATTTTGTCACCGATAATGATTCTCACTGCAGACTGATAGCTTCAATGCCACTGACCACCGAAATATCGATCACACTGACGCCGACATCACTGATTTGCTGATACCATCGGCGTCACTGGTAAGCCAGGCACACTGACTTCACTGATATCTCTTAATTAATTATTACATAATACTGTAAGACATATGCTTTAAATAAACAACGAGTGATCATAAAGTAGAAGCATGTTTGTTTTGTCAAAGATTTTCGCTAATAACTTTTTGATCTAATTCTTCAACGAAAATGTATTAATTTTCTTCACATTTCTAATACTCTAACCATTCATTTTCCTGAAAAATATATGCATCTACTTCATGATCATTCGTCGTTTATTTAAAGCACATGTCTTACAGTATTATGTAACAATTAATTAAGAGATATCCGGGAAGTCAGTGTGCCTGGCTTACCAGTGACGCCGATGGTATCAGCACATCAGTGATGTCGGCGTCAGTGTGATCAATATTTCGGTGGTCAGTGGCGCTGAACCCATCACTGTGCACTGAGCATCGCTGTCGGTGTCTATCGGTGTTCAGTAAATGCACACCGCACATGTCTATTTAAATACCATCTACGCCATGGACTATGTAGAAATGCTTCATGAAATGAAGTATAGTGCAATATTTCAACAAACCAAACCTATTTTATGCTAAGTTTTCCGTAAGCAATGAAACAACAATACAGACAGGTGAGTGACTAGTCGTTCGTCGGCGCCCCTACGGGGTAACACTCACGTCTAGCCGTTTCCACAAAATACGAAATGCGTAAAAAAAAGTCGGTTAATAGCCACTCCTGTAAGACCTTAAATATAGACAGAATATGTCTACCATTAGCACCATCAGTGAGTCCCACACTTTCGAAAGGATGTGGGTGTGAATGTGAGTGGTAATGTAGTTCCTCTCTCATGCACAACCATACCCACGCCACCCACACCAACACCCAGTTATGAGTACAGTAGTGGGTTCTAATAAACCGGTCAATCACCAGTCAATTAGTCTATTCAGATCTATTAGGAGACCCAATTCTTTGAGTCTAGGAATTTCATTCTATCGCAATGCATTATACTTAGATCAAGATTTGACACCACCATGAATAATGTATGTTGAAGGGCTGATTTCCCAGTCCGAGCAACCTGTCCGCCAACAGTTTTGAATAAATTCGGAGAAGCGAAACTTATGCCAGACCCGCTTGGTTAACTGAAATTGATCTTGTGTATCCACAGAGAAGAAGAAATTGAAAATATCCAGATCATAGCCTAGGGTACGGTTAGAATTGAATGGAATAGCTTCCCAAACAGTTTTTAAATACTCCAGGAAGGATGACGATAGATGATAGATGGCATTTCCATTAATATGTAGAAAATGTAAATTAATTGGCATTGTACCACGATAGATCGAGCCCAACATCCACCAATCTGTGGAAAAATAGTTTAGGTCAGGATGTCCTTGTGTGATTTGATTGATTATGGCGTCCAACCAATTTGCACGAATGGGCCGAGTATCCGCCTCCATGAGGAAAAAATGTGTGAAACCAAAAGAACGCAGTGCGGTAGGACTTTCATCCAAGAGTAGTTTTTGCCACATATATGCGCTTCCAGCAGGATATATATTTTGAGTGCTTGTAAGTTCAGCAGCCAAGACACGAACCGCCCGATAACAACGAGACACGAAATCAAACTTTTGCAAAGACTGTCCCATTTCGTTGTTCAATGATGAGTTCTTAGCCTCATTATGATAGAAGATGAGCTCAGCAGAGTAGTTAGAACGTAAGCGACACGGGGAATGAATATTGCTGATAGCCAATTGTGCGACCACAGCGTTCAACTGTGAGCGAATAAATGGGATGACGACTGCAAACTTGAACTCCTTAACAATAGAGTCGATAAAAAGCTTATCGATCGCTCCTCGGCGTTCTAAATAAAACATAATCACGTTTCATGACAATTAGTGCGCATTCAAGATTATAAATACCCACTTTTCGTTATCTTTTCAGAGATGGGCTTCGAAGGCTCTGTGGATTCAGCAAAAATATGCGTTGGATCGACCCATCGCTGATGCCTATATCTAATATAGTTGCTCTTGATGAGTTGAGTATTTCGGTAGCGCTTGATAATCGTTTGTTGAATTTCACTTAGACCCACATCATGAATCAAGAGACGAGTTTCTGGTGCGTATAAGTGCATTGATCCAATCAAATCTTCAACGTCGACAAACTGGGAAGAGTTGCACTGAGTTGTATATATTGGGCTATCAATGTCATCACAGTAATACAAAATGTTGATAAATAAGAGAATCGCAAAGGTGAAGCAGACATTTCCTGTAATACACCACACGCAAATTTTTCGAGCATTCTTGGAACGGAAACGTTTTGCACACATGTTTTCTTCTGACGCATTCACTATTCAACAGTATATCAGATATGAATTAGAAAAAAATCTCGACTTACAAGAACTCGAAAGGATTGGTAATGAGTTCCTTACTGACAGATATAGGTTTGTTTCCGTTACCCTTAGCCAGGATCTTTCATGATGATACTAAAACCAATGAAAAGCTGTTGATGTAATCTCTGTCGAGTGCAGGTGTGCACAAGATACTTCTGTTTACGCTTTACATCCACATTCCAGAGACTCTGAAACTTGAATTTTCTATCACAGCAGTTTCTCAATCAGATATTAAGATAACTATAATTTCAAGTCGCTAGAACAATATCGCCATTAGATACATATGATTCTTCACAAAATCTGAGGACTCATCAATTTGTGTGTTCCTGGTATTGTTGATAAACTTATTGGAGGTTCACCCAAACGTAGCGATTTTTGCACGATAAGCATGTCCAAAAGAGTTGTATTCAATATGAAAGTTTCAAGTCTAAGAGATATTTTTTCTTCACATTTCCATATCACGACTAAAACGCAAAAAAGGGTGGTGTTTGTATGATGGTAAAGGCCACAGAAAAGTCCAAATATCGCTAGAATGGAACCATGTGCTTTCAAAAGACTCTCTTCAAAATTAGCGAAGGACTTTCTTGTGCAAATGTGATAAATTGGGTGACAGCGTCCGAAATTGATTTGGTCATTTCTGTCGCTGCTTAGATTGTCTCGTTGGTAGAATTTTAAAAATTGGAATCCCTCATATATTTGTGTCGCATTCTGTCAACTAAAACCTTGAACGATTGTGTTGCTTCAGTGTAAAAAAAATCGTAGAATACTAAACCCTATGAAAAGGGTTTAGGACTGTAATAAACCCTTTTCGTAGGGTTTAGTATTTTACGATTTTTTTACAGTGTTTGGTATGCAGAACATATGATACCCTACAATATGCCGGTATTCCACATAAAAGAGATGCCCAAAGAAGTAAGATACATATGAAACTTCAATGTGTTATAGGCAAAAAGGAAATAAGACCAGTACTTATCCAACGATATATAATACGTATGTTGGTTTGATATTTGTTGAGTTGCGAAAAGCATGGTCTTTTTTCCTAAAAACTTAAATATTTTCCACAGCTTTGAAAGTTGCGAAAAGAAATCATGCTCTATACGCACGTGTGTACACATGAATTTAAAAAATTGCTGAAGATAGAAAGTCTTACATAAACCCAGTCTACAGATCCTGGAAGTTTCATGCCACTGGGAAATACTTGTGCCTATTGTTCGAGAGATACAATGAATTACTCGTATGGCGGATGTAGGAAAGATAAGAGGTATGGAAGGTATAGGAAGCACAGGAGATATTAGTATTTGGACACAAAGAAGGGTAGATATTGGAGAACGCGCCAGTGTCTCTTAATCTCAGAAATACGCTGTAGTTCTATATCTCTTATATCACCTACGGCAATACTTACTTGAGTTTCTTCGGAAACTCTGAAAAACATCTAATTTCCATTTTATTCTTTGAAATGGTTTGTGTCATTTAAGAAAAGCAATCAACCTATGACATCATCGACGCTATCTAGGATATTCAAACTGAATAAATGATATGGGCTTTGCCTACTTTTGTTCATACTTCGGATCTTGAGGATGTGGGTGTGGGTGTCGGAAGAAGTGTCTTAATCTCACCCACATCCTACAGACAAGTAAACTATGTTTTCTTTATGTGAGCCTGTTCATTTTATTCTGAATGATTGTTGTCTATGATATTTATATTAATATAAGTTTAGATTATTTTGGCTATTGCTCTTTTGCCTTATTCATGTTGAAAATAGTGGTTTACATAAATATGTATCGTGTAGGAACCCATGTCAATGAGTCCAGAGGACGGATACCGTAGGAACCGACCGGGAAGATACGGAAAAATCACCGTATCTGGCCAGAAAGTGCGGGAAAGCGCTGGGAAATAGAAGCAGTACTTTGCACGGAAATTGACGGATTTTTTTCCGGTGTATTCCGGTCAACTTCCAGCCGCAAAAGCACAGGAAATTGACCGTAATCCATAGGAAAAAATCCGGTAGTTCCTGACTGGAATAGTGGTTCCACTTTCCAGCGATTTCCCGTGCTTTCCAGTCGTTTCGCACCGTAATTATACAACCTGGAATGATTGTGGGTTTGGGTGCTTTCTCCCTCACATGCGTCTATCCACCCCACACTTAGAAGCTGAATGGTTCATTTTTGAGGATTTTTGTACGGAAACTGAGAAATCGTAAATAAATTACTGCGTAGTAAACCTGTGAATATTAAATCAGTTCAAGCATACTTGTTGTTTGGTTGGGAAATTTTAAATAAAAAGTAAGTTGAATATTTTTACTCACAATCGAATCGTTTGTTCAACTGTTTTAGACTGAATGGGTGCTGAAAACGAAGCATTCATGGTGTATTTGGAAGGTGCGCCTAGTTTATAGCTAGAAAAGCAACGAATCGAAAATAATTATGCAGTGAACTAAGTGAGTACTGTACTAATGCTATTGAAGCAAAATTTCAGCTACACAGAAGGTGGTTTCAGTGTACCGTGGAAGCACGTCGTACTTAACTGTATCTCCGGAAATATTTTTTACGTCTATCGAGATTGTGGCCGAGCAGACAAAAATTTGGAATAACATGTTTAAAAACTCAAGTGGGGGCCACGATTTCGAGTAATTAACATTAGTTGTGATCACGCAAGAGATGTGTTATTTGTACAAAAATTTAATTTCAGAGTGTGAAAACGACCAAGAAGTTCTGTGTTAAAGTGCTTGATTATTCTAGAATTTTGAGAACAGCCCGTTTTGACACCGAAAACAGAACTTATCGACGGTTTCCATACACTCTAAATAAAAATCGTTTTCTTGGAAACCGAAATCCCTTCGCAAATCCTTTCGGAAACTCACAAACGTATCCGGAAAGGTTTTCGGCTCTCAGCTGAGTTTTTGAAATCACCTTACAGGTTTCCGAGTTCCCCGAAACGGGTCGGTTTTCGAGAATTCGGATAGGAAACCTTTAACAGTTTTCTCGGAAACCATCAAACAATTTTCGAAACCCAAAAGTTATCCTCGGAAACCGTTTTTGTCTTGAAAACCTTCTCGGGAACTTAAAGCGTGTCGTCAGGAACCTTTCGGTTTTCGACAGCTTTTTTTCGGGAACCTTTTGGGTTTCAGGGGATCAGAAACGTTGAAAGCGTATGCCAGAATACTAGCTTGGTTTCCGAACATATCTCGAAAACCCTTCGAGGTTTCCAAAGTATTAGAAACCTATGAGTTTCCGAGAAAATGTCCCGGAAACCCATCAAACATAGTGGAAAACCGAACTAGTATTAAAATTTCCTCTTTCTTATTTTGACGTTGTCATTGTATAATTTACATTTTTAGGAGTTAATCGGCAGCTATAACAGAAATCGTCTTCACTCTCAAAAACAAAAGTCACATATGAAACTATTTATTGTTCTAGCCAAAATACTGAAACTTTTAAGGTTTCACTCGTTTATTAATAAACCATCGAGGTTCTAGCTAGTTTAAAGAACCATCTCAGATCATCGATAGTTACGAACGTTTGGAAAGGTTCCGTCCTGCACCATTTTTGTTTTGTTAAACGATTTCTCCAAAGATGGTTTTGGCTTGAAGCCCGATACGATATTTTCCTAACGTCATTGAAGTAATATACATCACGCATAGGTTACCGAGGTGTAGGAATCAAACTCCTGCAACACTTTTCCGATCTGAGCTCCCGTTGCTCAGAAATTAGGTGCATTGAAAATTCCGTGGCTGCAGAGTTAGACTTTTTCCTTCAACTCCGATCAGAATTCTGATTGAAGTTTGAAATAGGTTATCGTTGTCGAGGAATCCAAATCCGTCATCAATTTTTCAATCCTAGCTCCCATTGATCAGAAATTGGGTCCATCAATAAATCGAGGGCTGTTAAATTAGGCGTTTCATTTCAACTCCGATTCCAATTCTGATCGAAGTTTGAAATAAGTTATCGAGATCCAGGAATCCAATTCCGGCATCGTCGACACCGAGCCTGAGGATCAGAGCCGGATTGATGGATATGGGTAGGTGCTTTTTAATAATGAATTCTATGGTAACCCAGGTCATTATTGATCAGTCGGATCTTGTCGGACGGGTTATAATTCCGATGTCACACGGTGACCAGATTCGGTCGGTTAATTTCTGGTGAATTCCGATTATTCTCTTTGTTTTCTTATACAATCTGGTTGCCAAATTCTCCCAGAACCGGCCAGATCAACATTCCCGGAAAATATCAGATCAGATGATATGAAACGGCCGTATCCGACGTGTTCCGGCAATCTCCGGTAACAAAACTTTACCGGAATCCGCCGTGCCCCAAGACGCTCGATTTCATGGTAGATCCGGCTTAATAAGTATTACCGGAACACATCGGATCATATCGGAACCAAACAGTGCTACTAACCGGATTCAGCCACTTACTACAAAACAGATCAGACCGAAACCGGCTGCACGTAATTAACGCATACTAAAGGGATATCCTGTAACTCATTCAGACTGATACTAAACAACTCGCAAGTAGGGGTGGTACGTTAACGTTTATTTAAAATTAACTTTAAGTAAAAGCGTTAACCGTTAATATTAACGAATTAACGTTCTTAGGAAAACCGTTAACCGTTAATATTAACGATGAACGGTTTGAGTTAACGTTAATATTAACGTTAATGGTTTTTACTTAACGTTAATATTAACGTTAACGTATTACTTAACCGTTAATATTAACGGTTAACGGTTTTCCTAAAAACGTTAATTCGTTAATATTAACGTTAACGCTTTTAGTTAACATTAATTTCAACGTTAACGGTTTTGAGTTAACCGTTAATTTACCGTTAATTAACTCATTAACGTATAAAAACAATCATATATCATTTTATTTCGAATTTTTTCATAGAAAGATCAACATTCACACAATAACTATTTTCATGTTTTAGATGAGGATGTCAGTATCAGCTACGGAATGAAATCATATCTATATTGATTCAATCTCATCTTGTAAGATTTTCTTGAAATCGCATAGGGGTTTTCAAATATCATCTTGTAAGGAAAAATCAGGATGACGTAACCTTTTGTTGCCACTATAGTGCAATCTATTATTGTTGATCAACAATTAGAAACTGAATAATTAGCTTTACCGCCATCCTTGGGACACAATGTTCAACAGAATACATTGTTACTTCAGTTCTCTCTATTTCATAGTTCATGATGCAGCAGAAGCGAATATCGGAGAAGAACAGAGATGAACATGAAGAAAAGGAGAATAATATGTACACTAAGAAGAAGCATAATAGATGAATATAGAAACCCATCAAGATAAACATCATCACTATTCATAGCTGGCAAGAGGTTATACTAAGCATTCAGTGCGAGTGATTTCATTATTCGCATAACTTTAGTTATATAATATTGAATACTTCTTAAAAACTAGTGCCAGTGGAATTTCTTGATCCTTTTATACTATTGAAAATGATACAATCATAAAGAAAGAAAATCGGAATGAAACGGAGACCATGTACAACCTTCATTCATGGGAGTAACAAATGTGCGATTTCCTTCCCATAAATCATTGGCTTTAACCATATATGACACTAAAATATGGGATCGTAATACCATCTCGTGTAAGTAGCCAAATATCTCCGTATATGAGCGTTTACGGTCGCATCTTCATCCGCTGTGTATTCTATTTTTAAGACCACGGTCATACAACTATATCACGTAATACCGAAAACACAGATTGTTTATTTTAAAAACGCACACTACACATGATGGCTCACGAGGGCATATGAACTTCATTTTGGCAATGCAAAAATAGTCAACACGAACCAACTTCATCATAGCTCAGCTTCTTTAATTGATGGGGCAGTCATATATCCAGCATTTAGCGAAAAATAGTGAGCTCAAAATGCAGAACTTAGAGTTTTCATTTCACGCGAAATTCTAAGTCTCAACTTTTCTTGGAGTTATTTTGAACCAAAGAGTTGAATGCTGTTCATCATACTCGCTCATAGTCGATAACACGCGAGAAACAGAATTACACAATTATAAGCTGAAATCCAATGAAAACTGAAAAATTAAAAACTTAGTATTGCAAGTTTACCTTTTTTTGACTCCAGTGTTTATATACGTAGGGCACGAATCATTAACTGATTTATGGCTACATAATAATAAATCAGTAAGGTCTAAACATGATGTATGGACAATGACTGCACGAAAGAATTGAAATCAGCGAAATGTGATGAACTTCGAATTATTTAAACAGTTATATACAACAAATTTTCGTGCAAAATGAATCGAAGAAACAAAATTATTCTAGCTGAGGAAATGAACGAAAATTTTTTATTATTGAAAAATGTACCACCCTGCACACTCTCCACGTTGGTAGCTTTTCAAATGACTTTTAGATGAGACGAATGGAAAATCAACTTAAGCATTGATTCATTGGAGAATATGCTCAAATGTAATCAGACTCTTGAATTTCAACCTAATGAGATACAACTTATCAACCAAGAAAAAATCGTCTTGTCAGAAGCAATACTGCAAAAACAAATATTTTAGCGTTAGTATTTAGTTTCTATTGTTCTGATTTGTATTGTCATGCTTTTTATTTGATTTTTTATAAATGATTCAACCAACTCTAGAAAATCATATCTTCTTTTTTAAATTCATGGCACAGTTAACATGAGAATTTCAGTTGAGATTGGAATGCGCGAAAAAACTAATTAATCGAAAAAAAAACCTTTCTTTTCCTGCTCGTGATAATAGATAACAGAAAAGCAGAATAAAGAAGAAATTTTTCTCAGATAAATTCAATGTTTCCATGTCCCCATAGTTTAAAAAAATAGAGAGGGTTGAATTATATAAAAACTCATTGCAAAAAGATGCAAGGAATAATTATGAATATAAAAATTTCTACAGTCAGATCTCAGCAAAAATTCTATTAAAAAAGTTAAGATAAAAACTATTCCAAACTCAACTAAATTCCAAACTCGCTTGCCACATATATATGTGGCAGTAGAGTTTAGAATCTAGTTGAGATTGGAATTGTTGATTATTTTATAGATGTTGTGAGAAAATGATTGATAGACAAAAAATTCTGTTAGCGAGTAATATGAGATAGTTTAGTTGAGTATGTAGATTAAAAAGAAAATCGTTTTTGTTTCCAAAATTAATTGTGTCGATTTTTCCTGATTGAAGAGAAAAAAAAGACAAAAATTCTGAATAGATGTTTATGTTTTAATGCTCGGGACATTGGGACATAGGGACATTGATTTTTAAAATTTTTATATTCGAAGAAAAGCAAGTGATTTTCGCTATCGTTATTTCGAAACACGGGTCTCGAGCAGCTGGGATGGGGATGAAACGAGTTTTTTATTCGAATGATATGGAAGGGAAGTAAATTGTTTTTTCTTAAATATTTAATGAAATTAATAGTTACGCCTATGAGTAGTCCATTTGATGTGTTATTATCCACAATCGTTCTTTGTTTTGAAAACAATGAATAAGTTAATATAAAAGAAGCTTCATAATTTATCTCTAATCGTTGTCTGTTTTATAGTGACGAAGATTGATTATTGAAACTCTGATTAATAAACAAATGAGAACAAAAAAATAGATATAAGTAGATTCTACTAAATTATTGAAATGTAAAACCAGGATAAATAAATATTTATATGATAATGTAACATAAATATTATAATTAGCGAAGTATTTTATTTATTTTTAAGATTAAAGTATCAATTCAACAAGATGCATTAATTACTATACGACTCATACAAGCGACATGAGAGCGCATTGAGATAAAATAAAAACAAGAAATAAAAGTTGCTTTTGATTTGGTCATCAAGTTAGAAAAGAAATCTAAATTATGATCAATTGGAAAATACTTTGCTAAATCAAACTCATAGGAAAAGTTCCCATATCGTTCATATAACTTTATTTGCATTCCGATTTTCGTAATTCTTTTTTCTTTTATTTTCTTCGCTCTCTTTTTTGTGTCTATTCTCTCTATTTTTGATTAAATCTATTATTCCAATCTCAATTAAATTCGCATGTCAACTGTAACATATATATTTAAACGAAACATATATGATCATTTAGATGGCTTGCGAACTGAAATAATCACTCTTCTGTTGCTGTAAATGATATTTGGTAGATTTTTATATCATTTCTTAAAATTTTTAATTTCTTTGCAGTTTTTAGTAAGCTGTATTTGCGAGTTGGAAATCGTGACTATCTTATGTCTCAAGATTCGTGTGAAATATATAAGGATAAACATTTTTCCAGTTAATAGGTACGCAAGAAAACGATGTGCGTATCTTTGAGAGCGTAGCGCTTCATCATATTATTTCATTTATGAATTATCGAAGACTATTTAATACAATATGAGTCAATGTTTAATTGTCAGAACTAGTTAATCTTCCAAAAATTAAAAAGCGTGTTTAACATTTGTTTTTACGATTTTGACTCTGATACTAATAACTATCAACTTGATTACTGGACGTAATGTTTTTTATTTAAAAAACCAAAGGTAAACGTATTGGAAAACTTACATGCCAAGTCGATTTAAACTTCGACAACTAATGATATTTGTTAATTATCATAGTAAAGCATCAAAGAATTATGCTACTGATAACTTTTGGCAGGTTAGACGAAATGAGCTCAGATAATCTACTTTTTTATCTGTATTACTGCCAAAAAATACACCAATTACGTTTATCAATGAATTTCGAATGAAAAAGCTATTCACTAAAAGACTATTTAACATAAATAGCAATGATTATCAAAATTTAGCCTTCGATTTCAAACTAACATAAAATGTCCCACTATAAGATTTTTGTCTTCCACTAAAATGTTCATATGAGAATTCAAGAAAATCTTACAAGATGAGATTGAATCAATATAGATATGATTTCAATCCGTAGCTGATACTGACATCCTCATCTAAAACATGAAAATAGTTATTGCGTGAATGTTGATCTTTCTATGAAAAAATTCGAAATAAAATGATATATGATTGTTTTTATACGTTAATGAGTTAATTAACGGTAAATTAACGGTTAACTCAAAACCGTTAACGTTGAAATTAACGTTAACTAAAAGCGTTAACGTTAATATTAACGAATTAACGTTTTTAGGAAAACCGTTTACCGTTAATATTAACGGTTAAGTAATACGTTAACGTTAATATTAACGTTAAGTAAAAACCGTTAACGTTAATATTAACGTTAACTCAAACCGTTCATCGTTAATATTAACGGTTAACGGTTTTCCTAAGAACGTTAATTCGTTAATATTAACGGTTAACGCTTTTAGTTAATTAACGCCGTTAATTAACTCGCGTTAAATTAAATGTTCCACCCCTACTGGGGATAGGTGCAAAATTTCTACCCTAAATACTTCAACACTCCTTTCAGGTCGTGTTTCACAAAACTATCAAAATAAAAACGGTTTGGATTGGGTGCATGCCTATACTAAATGAGTATGAGTGGATGCGAGTGTTTATAACCAAGAACTATTCGCGCATTCTCCCTGGCGAAAGACGGATAGAAGGGTACTCCGAGACTCTTAAGACGGGGTTCGGTTGAGTTTTACCTAGCTACAAAAGTACATAACTCAGAAATATCGCTATGGTAACCTCAAAGTTCCGTGGGATCAACTTGCCTCCTTCAGTGATGCCAATTTACAGAGCGGACTATTTTGCGTAATCCTGCCTAGCATCCACGCATGGTTGGAACCTCAACAAGGCTCATTTGCGCCGTAAAAATGGTCAATTGTACCAAGATCACATTTATGCAGACTAACAACTGAAGAGACACAAAAACAGACAGACAGACACGGATGAATTACGCTTTCTTGACCCCATCCTTTCAGTCTAGGAAAATCGCACATTTATCTGGATAGCAATGAGCATCAACAGATATTTTTCATGTTTCGTAATAGTTTTGTCTATGCAATTAGAATTTCAGAATGTCATATTTTATTAGGCCTATCTATGTTGTCTGATTTTTCATCTAAAATTAATGTTCCATGTTAATAAAGTTCAGCTCTTTGTCTTCGGTAGTAGTAGTACATATTGATCTTTTTGTAACTGAATACTCTTTCTTTTTATCCAACACCGGCCTGTTTCATCACCAGGAATAGGTAGAATCTCTTCTGTTATATTATGCCAATTTCGAAAATCAACTATAGCACGAAAGCATTCTTCAATTGAATAATCATCTATGATAATAACACCACCGACTTGTAATTTTGAATATAAATTAAATAGCTGATCCATAGTCGATTCGTACATGTCACCATCCATTCGAAGAACAGCTATTCGAGAAATATTACAGTTTGGAAGTGAATTAACGAAATATCCTTTACAAAAATGGACACGATCGTCGAGCAAATTAAATGCCTTAAAATTTGTTTGAACTTCTTCAAGTGATACCTAAAACACATAAATATAAAAAGTTGTTCTGTTCCGAAGACTAAATGAATACCTTTAAATATTCCATTTTCGACCAAATATCGGTATCATGCAATGTTCTCGCTTTTGGCAATCCTTGAAACGAATCAGCTAACCACACATCTCGATCATTATTATTCAAAGCCTTTAGTACAGCACGAGCGAATATGGAACTTCCACCTCTCCAAACACCACATTCGATAAAGTCCCCCATGATACCATTGGCAATGACGAATCTGAGAGCCCACTCGATATTTATTAATCGTCTCTGTCCAACCATAGTAATACCGGTAAAAGGCCAGTCTAAACCTTTTATTCGTTGATTGATATCCATTGGGCGCATGTGATTATCAACATAGGCACGTTCTTGTGTGCGAAGAGCTAAGCCACACACAGTATCCCTAACAACATCAAGATATGCACGAACCATAGGAGATTCATCAGAAAAAACGAAAAATTGATAGCCTTCATATGAGATATTGCGACTGTGGCGTTTATCTGAGGTTCGATGGAATATATTATTATTTGAATAAAATGTCGATAATGATAAATAGTAGCATCTATTGTACAGAGCTAATAGTGTGATAAATGTAAGTACTATTCCAACAACGATGCCGTGAATGAATGAGAGAGCCATTTCAGGTTTTGCTTGCCATAAGACGTTCTCTTTCCACGATAAGAACGGTCATGAAGTATAAATATTCACAATTTTAAATCTGAAATATTGGTTTTAGATAAACAACACAACTAGATAAACTTCAAAAGAGTCTTAAAATATTCTGTTCATCGATACTTACCTGATTAAACCTACAATGAAGAAAACTTCTGTATTTTTGCATCAAGGTATTTTGAAAGGCAATATTCTCTGAAAGTAAATTAAAATCGACGACAGTGGTTGATCCAAGGGGGAAAAGCGGCTCCTGGCGAGGGCGCAGCAAATTTCAAATTGTAACCAGTTTTTGTTAAATGATGTTCTCTCAATATTTCATGCTACTGTAAAAATCAGTTATTTACTTTGATCAATACCCAGACATAGTAGAACCAGAGACATACGATGTTTACTTTAGTATGCAAGTTTTGGTTGTTAATATATACTGTATAAAACAACTATAGCTATATACCTATATGTAGAATGTTGAGCAGATAATTAGATATTAGATATTTACTTTAGTATGCAAGTTTTGGTTGTTAATATATACTGTATAAAACAACTATTCATACGTGTACCTCATGCCACCTAAATATCAGAACCAAAGTGGAAAAGCTGAAATGTTGATCGCCCAGATTGGTTTTCTTGCCAACGATTGCCTAAAGATTTTCAATTGTTGCCAAAGATTGCTGATGATTGCCAATGATTGCTTTCGGTTTTTCACTATCAGATAATGAATTCAAGTTGTTTATGATAATATGTTTTCGTTTTCATCATTAAACAGAATGACAATTAGATTTTTGATAGGGGAGGAAGTTACTGTTACGCTACAAAGTAACGGGTTAGTGAAAAGGATGTGTGTCAAATTAGAAGAAGAAGAATACTCTTGCCTTTAGGCTATATTTCAGAATAGGTTGCTGTCCAAGGACAGTTTCGAAAGTCCGATGTTTTTCCTATAACTATTACTAGATGCAGATCTGGACAGTAGGCTGACCTGACTCAAAGTTCCTCTCGCTTAATCCCTCAAGCTTCCCATGCACAATGACTAACCACATACTAGCCACAATGGCTTTTGTGTATGTCACACGTAGTTAGCGTGCTATCGGATGGGTGGTCCGAGACAAGCAGCCGTTATTAACTTGTTCAAGGTTATTCTGTGTCTGATGGCGCCGATGTTCGAACACACGGTCTTGTGGATATGTGTCGAACATCTTAACCATTCAGCGATAGCGGCTTGTGTTAAATTACTAAGTTGGCGTCTTAAAAAAATCTGACTCTAATTTTGGTAACCTGAGAATCACCATTGAACCATGATTATTTTTTACAAGTTCTTTTATAATTTACCATAACTCAATTTTCTCATACCTGAAATGCCCCTCGGGGATCGAAATTTTTTCCTCCAAACGTTCTGTTAGAAGTCACTATACTTTGGTAGAGCGGAGTATGTTGATTGCAAATATCAAATTTTTTCAAAACTACTTGAATAATAGCAACACTTTCTAAAAGTCAAAAAACTCAGTTTTCCACCTAAATTTCTATCAAAATCTAATTTAGACCCATCAGAAATAGGCTCATTCGATGCAGCAGTTTTTCTTCTATTGAAATCAATACGAACTTTGCCAATACTTAGGTCTTGCTCTATCGATAGATGTCAAATACCGCCACCTAAATGACCGAATGAAGGCGGGTTTTCGTAGCTATCGATAAAATAAGTCCGAAACATTGACAAAGTTTGTATAGATTTCAATAGAAGAAAATATTCTGCATCGAATGAGTCTATTTGCGACGAATTTGAATTAGATTTTGATAGATATTAAGGTGAAAATTTGAGTTTTTTGGCTTTCAGAAAGTGCTTCGGATTTTTGTTATTATACAAGTACTTTTGAAAAACAATGGGATATTTGTAATCTGCATACTCCGCTCTGCCAAACTAAAGTGACTTCTAACAGAACGATTTGAAAAAGAAAATTTTCGATCCCTGAGGGGGACCCCAGGGTTCAGAAAAAATGAGGTACGGTAAAATACCAAATAAACATGTAGAAAGTAATCAGGGTTCAATACTGATTCTCAAGCTAATAAAATTAGTGTCAGATTTTTTAAGACGTCAAGTTAATAATTTGACATACCTCCTTTTCTCTTATTCATTACCCGTAATGTAACTGTCCGGTAACCATAACTGCCCTCCAGTAGCATCGACACCACAAAATAAGGACATCGATGATACAAAACTGCCGTTGTTTTAAAAGATTTGTTTCAGAAAACATTTGATTGGCAATAATTGGCAATGATTGCTTTGATTACAATCAGCTTTTCCCCCCTTGATCAGAACTGTGAGGCATTTAAAGTATTCAGAATTTTCACTGAACATATGAAAAACATTTCTGAGTCGGAGAGGAGTCGATTGAAGTGAAATAAGGTGAAATAAAATTATGTTTTCTCGAAATATCTATCATTTTAATCTGTTGCGACATTTCGATACAAAAAAAATCTGTCGGGATATTTTGTGAGTAAAATACTGTTTTCTCACGAACGTTACATGGTTAAAAGCTGAAATTTTACTACAGATCTAGCACATAATCAGCTAAAAAAAGCAATGCCCTAATCCCTTACAGTTTCCGAGAAATCGCAGAAACAAAATTCAAAATCTGTAGGGACATTTTGCAGAACAATACCATCCCTGCTCTCTCATTTTAGTTTTTTATTTGATTAAGAAGGTTCTTAGGAAAACTTTTTTATCAAAATATTTCTCGCACTTTGGTCTACCAAACACAAAATAAAAGTTCGCGTTTGCTTTTAATTGGCTTTAGTACATTGAAATTAGTCTATCGGAACATAAAATGGTCAAAGTGTATGTTTAGGTAGTTTTCGCAAGAATTGAGCGATAAATCAAAACCAAATCCATGATCAATTTATATGGTCAGAAAGAGGAAAGTCTTATCTACCAAATGGTCGTAAAAAATTATTTTGATCCAATCAAAACTGTAGGACACGAAACTAGTTTTTCTTGACAGGTGCCGCGAAACAGCACGCATTTTAACCATTCTTGCTTGAAAATCCATAGCTAGCACAGCCAAAAAGCTTGATAGTTTTACAGTAAGTAGGATAGACTATAAGAAGTATTTGAAAAAAAATTATCAAAATTAGTTGAGTAGAATTCGAGATATAAGCGTTTTTGTGTTCGGAAAGCAACTGTTCATTACGAGTGCAATTCACTCATATATATATATATATGTAGAAAACTTCAGTTCACGTTATTAGCTATACATTAACATTTGGAACTTTCATAAAAAAAGTAAATATCTGATATCTGATTATCTGCTCCAACTTTCTACATATAGGTGCATAGCTATAGTTGTTTAATACAGTATATATTAGCAACCAAAACTTTCATACTAAAGTTAATATCTGATATCTGGTTATCCAGTTCATTCGATGATGTATCAGACAGTATGTTTAATATATACTCGTCTGAGTCAGTTTGAGAAAAACTACGTGATTTTTCTTATAAGATCCAACAGTTTCAACAGTTTTTAACACTAATAAATACTCAACGAGAACTTGAAACTTTGAAAATTTTGACATGCAATCTTTCGAACTGGTAACAGTTTGAGATTTGCCACGCTATGCTCCTGGCAGCTCTTGATGGATTCTAGAATCCACCAGGAGCCGCAGATTCCACCAGGATCCATAGAATCAGCTAGGATCCATTTCTCTTAATGAATTTATCACAATATTTTAAACAATTTGTAGTTTCTAAGAAGAACAGTGAGAGTCATATACGTAGAATCTATGATTTGCATCGTGTTTTGAAAAAATTACGAAAGAGACCATTCATCTTTTCATAGATCTAAATGGTCTATATATCGTTTCTTGTACCTAAATGCTTAGAAAAAAAAATTACAGATTTTATTGTACACAAAAAGAGAAGAACCGAAGGACTTATTTATCGTATTATTCTATGACTGAGCATGTGTTGCAATAGTTCTGAAAAAATTATAGCCTTTTTGTAATATAGACGTTACTGTTGAAACGAAGAATATTATTTTGTTGCTACGAATGACTTTGTCTGTGTATCAGAGCTAGGACGAGTACAAGTACAGCAAGTAAAAGTATTTTACTTGTACTTGAAAATATTTACTTTTACTTTTACTTGTACTAAAAAAAATGTACTTCTACTTTTACTTGTACTTAGAAAAAAAAATACTTGGTGCTTATACTTATGCTGTGGAAAAAGTACTTGATAGTTATACTGGGTGAGTCTTAATGAATGGAACATATGAGTACGAAGTACTTTTCCCTAAGTACAAGTATTTACACTTGTACTATTTGTACTTTTCAAGTAAAAGTGCAAGTACCAAGTTTTTTTTGAAAGTACAAGTACAAGTAAAAATACTTTCGTCCTAGCTCTGGTTCCAACGTTTAATATGATTCGTATTAACTACAAGGCGATATTGATACTTTTTTTTTCTTTCGTCATCTCACAAACTAGAAACGATTCGATTCAATGTTCATTCGAAAAATGTACGTTCCTATTTAAAATCTACAGTGACTGTCATTTATGAAGATCGAGTTATTGATCCACAAATACCATCAAATTGTACTACATTCTACAATCCAGAGATACCCACATCAAACGTTATGCCGTACTATCAACAAGTGTGGGCACTTTCCGAATGTTTTGCTCTAGTGAAGGAATATGAAAAGAAACTGAATATTCGATTTGAATTTTTAATACGAGCTCGACCTCATTCAGTTCTTGCTTTAGTTAATCAAACATTAGAACCTTTAAACAACTTAACTATAGCTATTCCAGATCAACATAATTTTGGTGGCTACAATGACCGATTTGCTATTGGTTCCATGTCTATGATGGGAAAATATATGAGTCGATGGCACAACTTTAGTGCTTGTTATATAAAAAATATACATGCTGAATCATTTCTAAAACTCTTTTTAGATCGGTTCCATAGTAATGTTACACTGATAAAACGATTAACTTATGAACATTTACCACATGGGTTTGGACATTGCCACTAGTGTAGAAAACAAAAGTTTTATTGAGTTAAATTTCTACAGTGCTGACCGAAATTATAAGACCACCTTATCTCGATCTATTCTTTCAAATTTTGTTTTTCCTCAAATAGTATATTTTTTTCCTAAAATCATGGAACTATGTAGAATCAAATATGCTCTTTCAGAATATGACGGGAAAATTTTATTAGTTCATATAGTTCTTATAACAAAAAAAGTTCAAGAAATAACATCTATATTTTGCTGGCCAAAATTATAAGACCACTAGGTGTACATTCTGACTCTTTCTTGGATATTTTTGTCAATATTTTCTGAAAGTTCCACCTTTGGATTTACGACATTGTTTAATACGACGTGGCATACAATTGACTAATTTCTGACAACGCATAGGACTTATGCCATGCCAAATATTTTGAATCATTTGTTGTAATTCTATAACGTTCTTCGCCTTCATTTTTTGTAACTCTTAATCGATGTAATCCCACAAATGCTACATTAGATTGAGATCAGGAGACGTAGCAAGCCATTTTAGAAAAAGAATTTTGTGAGTTTTCAACCATGTGGCTGAATAAGCTGATCGATGAGGTGGTGCGTTGTCTTGCATGAATAGCCATTGTTTGTTTGATGAATCAAATGTATTGTCAATAAACCTAGACAGAGCTTCTGTAATCAATTGAATATATGCTCGACCATTAACATTATCAGAATAACGGGTGCGACAGGTGTAATGAGCCTCTGTGTATTTTAGCAATATCTTTTTTAAATCTCATCCGATTGGCCTTTTTTTTTAAATAAATACCTCATCTCAAGTTTTACAGATTTATCAATTTCAAATTTGTATTGATACTATTCATAAGTGTTCAGAAAATGAAGAGTAAAGATCTGCAAAACATAGACTTTCTAAGTACCAAAGTGGTCATGCTCCCACAAAAATATGTCGCGATTTAAATGGTGGCATCATTTTAGCAACAGCCAAAAAGTGTTGTCAGGGTGTGAGGGTGAGGGTGAGGACAAGGGGGAAACAGCGGATCCACCAGGATCCACCAAGATCCATCAGGATCCAAAAGGATCCAAAAAGTCTGCTCGGAAAAAGGAGGAATCGGTCGTAGGATTTTCGAGTAAGAAGCATGAATGAACTGATAAGATTGACATATTAGTCAATTCCGATGAATTCTGCTAGGTTCCGATGAATTTTTCGATACTTAAAGATCAAGCAGGATGCAACATAGGAGTATACAGCGTACACTCATAAGCGTGAGTGATATATTCCTAATTATTTGAAGTTTAAAAAATTGAAACTAATAAAAGCAACAACTGATAACTAATAACGTGTAATAATTATTACCGTAATAAATACTAACCCAAATATATTACTTAGAATTTTTTAGAATCTATCCAGGAGGAGTTCTTAAAGCTACTGGCGACCTACCCTGAGATCATATTAAAAGCTTCCAGGATCAGACCAGAACTGGACCCTATAGCTATTAGGAGCCTACCTATAGATAGGTGATACTCAGAACGTTTTAAGAATCATATAAGGGTAATACTTAGAAGTTTTTTGAGCCTGGCGAAGGGTGGTACTCAGAAATTCTAAGGGCTCAATCAGAGAGGGTAGTCAGAAGTTTTAGGATCTACCCATGGATGGTCTCTTTAGCTATTTGGGGATCTACTTACAGATGATACCTTGAACTTCTAAGAAACTACCAAAGGGTGGTCCTGTACCTTTCTGGACTAACTCCAGGATGTCAATTAGAACTATGTGAAAACTTCCCAGGGCTGACCTGTGCAACATTTTAGTACACATATAGTGGCATCTCTTGTATTCTTCTGAGCAGTGTGGGCGGGGCTTCTTATAACTTATTCAATCGTAACTAGGGATGAACCGAGACCAATACTCATCAATACTGGAACCGAGGCTAACTGCGAACAAGAGCGAGACCAAAACCTCGATCGCGACGACTGAGACGGAGATGGAAAGTCTCGGTCTCGGCACAACCCTATTCGTAACTATTGGCAGTTTCTATAACTTTTTCAATCCTATAAAAGCATCGTCCTTTTAACATGTCACTCTGTCTAGCAGTGATATCTTCAAACTTGACGTACTATCCTTAGCGGTCCCAAAAAATTCATAAGGACAACTCTTAAGCAGCTCCCGAATGGCTGAAGGAACCATTCCAGTGTAAATCCAAAAAATTTACGGGGACCTCCTCCAGGTATGATGCAAAAGTCACAGGGATCACATCCAGATAGGACCTAAGGGATCGAAGGAGTTACCCTCAATTACGGCCCAAATAATACTAGTGATTGAATGCAGGTAATCTAGCGATTGTGGACAAATCAGTAAATAGAACTGTTTCAGAAGTTCCTTCATTCATTTGATCTGAATTACGACCTGAGAGCGGTTGTATTCCTAGTGATGAGAAAGTAGAAATATATCGATAAATAGAAGTAATTCCACGATCAAGTTCTTTATTACTTTATTTCTTCCTTATTACTTTATTAATTTTCCTGGCTTTTAGTTAGTACTACTAATTCGAAATAACAGTTATTACTCATTACCCGTAATAGTAACGTGCTACCCGTATTAAACATATATAATAAGATCCCAGCTTTGTTCCTTGGTTGTTTGCGGTAGTAAGATGAGCGAGTTTAAGAAACAAATATTCGGAAACTATGCTTTTCCAAACTTTAATGACACTATTCTAGGGCTTATTTTCAATTCATCGAGTAACAAGTATTTAGATACATCGATTAAATATATTAGATAAGAAACTGTATGAAATACTATAATGTATTTTGATATGAATATAGCTAAAGTGGATCCATGATTATTTGTTTCTTGCATATTATATTTAGAGAAGAAACGCTTTCGCTAATCAGCACTCGTAACCGTGAACTGCACAGCCATAATCCAGCAGGATCCATGTTTTTTTACATTAATTAAAGATTGCTGTAAAGCGAATCAGTTTTTGGTGCATTGTGGTAGACTCCGCCGTATTTAGTAGATTGAAGTAGCTTTTAATAGATTTCCGTACACTCCAGCCAATCTATTGTGCAATCTAATACCCTTTATTAGGATCCATCAGGATCTAAAAGAATCCACCAGGATTCATCAGGATCTAAAAGAATCCACCAGGATCCATCAGGATCTAAAAGAATCCACCAGGATCCATCAGGATCTAAAAGAATCCACCAGGGTCCATCAGGATCTAAAAGAATCCACCAGGATCCGCTTTTCCCCCCTTGGTTTTTTAGTATGTAATGTTTGTAGTTTGAATTAAGCTGTCAAAGGCTCGAAATGTAGGCATCCAAAGATGAAGTGTTTTGCAGCGATACAAAAACTAAACTTATTGTACCGAGAACGATGGCACGCTTCTCTGATTTTCCGTGCTTGAGGTTGTGGGTGTCGGTGTTGGGTAGAGTCCTGCGGGAACGACTTTTCCCGTATTTTCCCGTCCCGTTTCCCGCGGGAAGCGGGAACGGGAATTCCCGTGAAGGCTTTTGCCCGGGAACACGGGAAACGGGAACAGCATTATTAATTGGCATTCCCGAAAGTTTTTTTTATCAGATCTACGTATATGAGTTGAAATACATACATATTTATAGAATACTCTTTTATCTGGATTAGCCGTTTGATATGTAATTAACAGAAAAAATACAAATGTGTATCAAAAGAAAAAAGTTTATTGACTCGTCATTAAATTGCACATGGTTCTGTAATGCGCTTTTGAATTACAGGAGCTTTTTTTGATAAAGATGATGGTCGACATAACGAAGAAATTGTTCGTTATCGTACTGGGGTAGTTGAGGTAGATTTTTGCTTTGTACAATTATGATGACTCATAACTCTAGTACCATTTTCACTTATCCATTTTAACACCACTCTACATAGTGAACATATTATGTAATCAAGACCTTCATTTTTATAATAAATTTGTGAATAGTTTGTCCAAACTTCACTTCTAACATTTGCTGGTTTTGCAAACGAAATCGATGGATCATTTAATGTTACTAATGCTTGAATGTCAACTTTGGATAAAGTTGATTTAGGTGGCTTTGTTATTGACATGTATAAAATTTGGTATATACAAACCTCAACGAAAGAAAGTAAATTGGCTGTAAGTGAGTAAACTAGCTCTGTGATTCATCAGACGAATATCCAATCGTAAATTTATTCTAAATATATCCTATGAGACATTGTGAAACGGCAAATGTCGCGGTCATCCAGCATGGAGTACGAAAAACAGGCATTTTAATCAAACACAATGAAATGACCATAGAAGTAACAAATGCATTACTGGAACGGGAACACGGGAACGGGAACAAAATTATTTTCGCGGGAACGGGAACGAAAATTTTATTCTACGGGAATGGGGACGGGAAACGGGAACAATAAAAGTTGTTCCCGCAGGACTCTAGTGTTGGGTGCTGGGCTAACAGCGAGAAGATATGATCACAGATCGGAGAAAAAGTTGACCATTTCCTCGGATTCGAACCACACATCATCTACTATCTGGGCAGACCTACTACCGGTATACTAGAAAAGATCGCTTAATCTCCGTTTAGAATTGCAGGGGAACACTAGAATGCTAACAGTGAGTGTGGGCGTAGACGTGGCCGTGGGTGTTGGGGTGGGTTTGGTTGTGGAATTCGATTTAATGAATACCCACACCAACACCGTCTGCATCGGCTAGTGAGTAAACGATGATTAATTTTTATAAAACATGGTGACTCATATATGACGGTTATTTTACAAATATTACATCTGGAAGACGAAAGTTTTTTTTTCATTAGTATACAATGAAAACAACAAAGGTACTTTACCGAACTTTGAAGGTTTCGTAAACTCACACGAAACTATGTTCAGGTTTTTACCGAAATTGAAAAGGTTTCGTATGACTTTACGAAACCTTCAAGGTCCGGTACAGCATCGTAACAAGGTTCAGAATTCGTTTCAAAATTCGAAACCTTTTTAAGTTCGGTAAAGTACCTTTTTTTTCAGTGTACACAGATAGAATATGTGAGAGTTTGTGAACGGAGAACAGGCAATGATATCAGAGCGTGGGTATTTTGTAGGGAACCAAAAACCGTAACACGCAGATCTACATCGAGTCGACTGCCACGAAAATGTTCGATATGCTTGTGAAATGCTTCATATCAATCTATATATTTCAACTTATTTATCTTTCCGAAGTAATGCAATCTGAATGAAGTAACAAAAGCTCTGAGTTGCTCGTTTTTCTTGTACCCCAGAGCTTCATGATTTTGTGTTCTTCTTCATAAACAAAAAGCGGCTCTTTTCTTTCTTGATTTTACTTCTCTGTTTTGTGGATAACTCTTGGTTCAGAATTGTTTAAGATCACGTTTTATTCACCGCGTCAGTAACAGACTAATGGCTAATTGTTTCCTTGTATGGTAAGCTGCTATTTGATAACTATTCTTATGAATATATTTCGAAGTCACGTCTTACATCTTTTGAATTTTCTAGCCTCAGCATGATTATCGAGATAATTTAACAATCTAAAATATCGATGATATTAGGAACAGTGCATCGACGCTTTAGCCGTTTTCTGGTTTATATTTTGACATGGGCATTTCGGTGGTTTTGTCTCTCGGTACTATTAGGATTTTTAATTATTTTTCACAGAAAGCAGCTCAAAAGAAATGAACACCTGTCAGATTACTCGTTTCATTTATGTGGTTCTCGTACTACAAATCGAGGCCTTAGACAGCGTGTTATAGCGCTCAGTATTTTTGGTCCAAAGGAGAATCAGTTATTTTTACGGAATACATCGCTCTTATTTCTATATCAATTGCTCAACGAGGCTGTGTTAACATATCCTGGATGGACTGTTCGAGTATACCACGACAACACTATGCATGATCATGAAACGTATAAGATTCTATACCAATACGATAATGTTGATTTTTGCAACATGACCAACGAGTCATTTTTACCACCTAGAATGTGGCGATTTTCAGCAGCCGGTGATCCATTAGTAGACATTAGTAAGTTTATATTTGTGCGATAAACATTCTGGCAATGCTAGAATATGCCATTCTTTCAGTTGCGCAACATTTCATGTACACTGTAGAAAATAAAAATAGAATAATATACCCTTGAAGGCTTTCTAAAAGTGCAGTACATGAGATAGCCTTCCTACTTTATGTGGAAAACTTCATAAGCTCTTCAGATCTTTTAAAACCATCATAAATCTCCCGAGAGTTTATTTAATCTTTTACATAGTGTAAGAAGGACGAATTTTAAT
>CAJNYU010003205.1:0-23510 GCA_905331475.1 Rotaria socialis | reverse complement strand
ATTGGGTGAGAGCATATCCATTGACATAATAGATATATGAAGTCACGGTGGTCAAATTCGCAAGTTTTCTGTTTGTTTAAGAATGAGTTTCGATATTTTAGAGTGATTGTTTATTATACTTTGATAAATGTATACGTTGAATAAAAGTGGAATTCGGGAGCGTCGGGTCGTTCGGCTTCGGTGATAGTGGGATATATATGAGAATCATGATTGATGGTATCATTCAGTTTTCGAGGGACAAACATATTCTATCTATGAAACGTTTCTGTGTGCTTGTATGGGTAGATAAATGCGTAAATCACTTTATCTATCTATCCAGGGACCAACTGATAGCGGGCAATATCTAAAAATAAATCTGTTTGTTTAGCAATTCCTCTAATGCTGTTGCAACTGTTGATAATATTCACATCTGCAGAGGAACACACAAATCTAGTTATGACAGTCGGTGTCGCGACAAGACTGACAGCCTCAGCAGGACTCACAGTACAACATCATGAGTGAGGCAGCAATTGCAGAATGCCTACCCAGCAGAATTCAGAATTTTGAGGACTTATGCATTTTCAAATATTTTTTCTCAATTGTATTAAATATTCTGAATAGAATTCTGTTGCTATACTCTTTAAATTCTGAACAGAATTCTGTTTGCAAGAATGTGGAGAATACATGTTATATACAAGTCGATCATCAAAATTCTGTTGCTATACTTTTAAATCCTGAACAGAATTCTGTTTGCAAGAATGTGGAGAATACATGTTATATACAAGCCGTTCATCAGAATTCTGTTGCTATACTCTTTAAATCCTGAATTCAATTGGTTAACAGCTACAAGAACCAGAAAACATAGCAGGTGTCGGTGTTCATGGTAAATAACGGCGTTGGATTGTTAACATAATATATTATCTAGTTGGAGGATTATCGGTATTCGGATCATCTTTTTAGGAGAGGATAAATATTCGAACAAATGGTGGATATTAGAGATGTTTCTGTGATAATTTTATTCTCTATGCAACAGCTATGTCGTTGATGTTTCTTTTTACTATCTGCATTATCGGATAGGTTTGTTTATTTGTGTTGTGATGATATTGAGTCTTGATTTTAGGTTTCAAGGTTAGTTTATTTGGCTTTTCGAGTTAAAGTTATGTGTCTTATCGGTTTCAGGTTTTAGGTTATGTTATGAGCTTATTCTCTGTGCTTTCCTTCTATCTGACTGATGGTGTGCATTGTTCATTTCAGATTCTGATGGTTGAATTATGCATCTTTTTATTGAAGAGTTGTACGATGGTTTATTGATTCGAATTCAATGAAAGCCAAATAATTTTGGCATTTCTTTTTCCGATTTTTTTCTCACGTTATTCTTTTTTTTTGTTTCATATTTTCTTGGTGTTATGATGTTTTGTTTTCACTTTAGATTTTGCTCATGGTATGATGTGTTTTTTCAGGTATTGATGACGATATTGTTTTTTTTTCGTTTTAGGTTTTAATTTTATGTTGTTTCTATGTAGTGCGTAGTTTTGGTGATATTTTCTATTTTCAATTGCTGTTGTACTGTATGTATTGTCATTTTGCTATATTCTTGTTTCAAATATTGATATTGCGTTTGTTCGTATTTTATTCAGTTCGGCGTGTTACTTGTATAGTTTTTGTGGCTGAACGTTATCCTTTTCGTTTTGGTAGAGATGTTAATGATGGTGTTAATTTCTTTTTAGATTAATGTCTCCTGTGAATAGTGATCAGATTCGGAATCATTTCGGATTTGTCATCGGAGTCAATTAAATTCCTTGCCAATGATTCATTTTTAACGCTAGAAATTTTTTGAGTTAAAGGTTTTGTTCTCTGATATTTTCTCTACAAACTGATGTATTTTGAAGGTCCAATCGACGTCTTATCGAGCGTTACGGACACAAAAGAAAGTCGGAGTCCGATTTTACGCCGATTTTTGTAACTCCGACTTTCTTTTGTGTCCGTAACGCTCGATANTTATTGTAAAAGATACAGAATTCTGTCAATATTCTGTTGGTTCGTTTGAATTCTTAGCAGAATTTTTCTGATAGAGCATAGTGTGTGCCTGGCAAAGCTAACCGTATGATAATAAGGGGGCTTGAAGAATTCAGCTGTTCATTTCAAATTTTCCGCAGAATTCTATTAGTACGGCACTTTTTGTTCAGCACAGCAATTGAATACTAAATTTTTTGTAATTTTTGTTTAAGTCTACAAAATTCTGAGTTCTGCTTGGTAGGCATTCTGCAGGCCCTCGAGTGAGGGTGTCGCGACAGGACTGGCAGCCTCAGCAGGACTCACAGTACAACATAATAAGTGAGGGTGTCGCGACAGGATTGATAGTCTCGGCGGGATTCATAATAGAACAAATTGACAGGGACGTTCAATTTGCCGTATTTAAGTCTAGTACCCGTGCTTGCGGCAAAATGAATTTGGTGGGAACTAGTGAAATGTATTGAATCGGTTGGTGATAATCAGAGAAAGGGCACGAGGAATCTCTTGTAGTGGAAGGATGTCAGTTATATGGGAAATTATGTTATTATTGCTGTGTCAAAGATATCCCTAGTCGAACATTTTTTTGCAAGCGCTTGCAATTCTTGACTTTCTTGATCAAGAAAGTGCAGAACCATGGACACATCTTGAGGCAAGACATGAGCCCTTTCGGTGAGCTCAATTTCCTAAACTTCTTGTTCATGCGCTTGAATTTTTATCTAATCGTTTCTTTTTTTAAAGAACTTTTCAAATTCTTTTTCAATTTTGCATTTACAGTAACTCAACTTTTAATAAAAATGTATAGTTGCATTTTTTGTGAACTCATGCAAGCATTGAAGCGCTTGTCTTGATCAAGAGAGTCATGCGCTATGGACACATCTTGAGCTCAAGTCTTGTAAACGTATTAATAAAAAAGTTCGACAAGGGATGATTGTTCTATAACACACCCACTTTTGAAGTGTTTGAGGTTTTATTGTTGATGAAAATTGATTGCGGGTGAAGTTTTGCACAGTTCATTGTTAAGGGTTATTGAACTGATATAATGTAGTTGCTACTGAGTATATCGACAGAATAATATGTATTTTCTATTATGGGAAGTCTGTTGTTGTCATATAATCTTTTGTAAAGTACATATATATGCTCAACTGATGAATGCCCCTTTTGATATTCTATGATATGTCTGATGAAAAAGAATTGTATTGATAACATATAAGTTTGGACAATTTTAATATTGTCTTGATGTGTGATATCGAAATTTAGTATGAATTTTATTCATTTTAGAGATGCATCACTTACTTAGCACACATATGCACTGTACGTTCGTGAAGTGAATTGTTAATTTTGCGTTGCAGTGATATATTTCAGTGACACTTTTCACAAGATTAGTTTTAATTCATGTTAGAATGTTTAGTATAAAAATAAATTATTTTCGAAGAATAAGAAATAATATACCAGGGAGGATATGGTTATCTTCTCTCTCTTGTTATTGGTGGATGAATCATAATAATGGTATATGATTATATAAAGACCACTAAATTTATTAAGATTTCAGTAACAACAAAATAATTTTAAAGTATAGTAATTTTGGTTTGTTCTATTTTGAATTGAACAAGAGAAATACTATGTCGAGTGTTGACACCTTGTATGCACGTAATATTGAGTGTGCCGGTCGTTTGTCATATGATTTGGAAAGGGTTCATGGTGTATCAGTTGCCAATACATCAGAACTGATAGCTGACAATCTTATGATTGATGCTCAAGCGTTATCAGTTTGTCTTCGAGTGTGTGCTGCATTTCATGAAGACGAAGGGAAAGTGTTAGTGGCCAACGTTCCTCAACGAGCTAAATCAATTGGTGATTTTACCTTATTGATTACGAACATGGGTATGTTGATCTTATTTTGTTTTTAGCATTATGCGAGAAGTTTAGTTATTGTGGGTGAAGACAAGCAGAGAGCATGCGTTATTTGTATAAAGAAGGATATTGACCAATCTATCGACATCCTATGAAGAATATTGTGATTTTTGCCTTTGATCGATTTACAAAATATCTGAATATATTTCGTTAATTTTTAATATGATCAGTGAAATTCGAAAAAAAAGTGATGATTTTTGTTTTTATTTTTGGGTGCTGGGAAATCATTAATTTTTTCTAAAATTATGCAAGTACAACAGTTAAAAAAAGAATATGATTTGAAAATTGAACAAAGTCGTGAAAATGTATTTGGAACAAACTTTAAAAACAGAATGAATTATCGACATGCAATTTTAAATGAAGTAACTGAGCTATGAGATTTCTTTTAATTTTCGAAAGTGTTTCTAACTTATTTTATTCGTTTATTTAGATAACCGGTCCCGGATTGACTAAATATCTGGACACAGCTGGAAATATTCTTGTTCTTATTGATGAGTTCGATGGGGATCATCAAAAGCTTGGGATGTTTGGCATAGAAAACAAACCGAACAATGGAAAGTAAGGGTGCCATTTCTCGGCTTCATTCGATATCATGTAATAATTATTCCAGATATCAATTAAGAATGTTTTTCATACATGCCATATTAAGAATAGTGTTTCAATATATTATCTTGACAGACATTTTAGTAACAAAAATATTTATTTGTGTTTTTGATGCTTTAGTTCAAGTGCAGCTAGCGTTCTCAAATCGTTTCACACTGGTATGCCTTATTATCAAAAAGGAAAAGTGAGTGATAGTGGTCATCTTCAAAATCCACAAGTATCATTTTTAGGTGCTAGTAATGGAGTAAGTTTGCTGAAAAGAGTTTACTATTTTTATTATACTTTACGTTTCTTAAGGCACCTGTATTGGATATTTTACGAGCAAAAATCAAATCTTCTGTCATGCCGGACGCCATGGTAATGCGTACTACTTTTGAGGTGTTTGATTCACCACCAAAGTTTACTTCTAATTATAAAAGCAAGTTATCACTAAGAGATGCAATCGGTTTAGAACTTCTGTTATTAGCTTCTTCACTTGTATGCAATCAAACTTACGTATTTGATACCGAAGGTAGCCAATCTGCTGATGATCTTCTTCAGGCTTGGCAAGATAATTGTGTGGCTGCTGGTATGTTCTAGTTGATTATCAATTTATGGGTAGTTTTGTTTTTCTATGAAAGATAGTCTTATTTACTCTCTTGACTAAAATGAGTGATAAGAAAACATTAAATTTTATCCGTTTCATTTCTAATTTTAGTGCATTTATATATCAGATCAGTTAGCTCTCTTTTTTAAGGTCAATCATATAGTTGTGTTAGATTTAAATCATTTTGTAGTAGGCAGATGGCTTTTAATTATTATCAAAATTCTGATTGTTCTCTATTGTTCGAGAGAATAATATTGGCAATTGTGTCAAAGAAGATAATATTGAGAGAAGGAAAAGAGCATTGAAAGATACTTGATAAAAAAATGATTCCTTTTACTATTTGATATAAACCACGAATAATCATTCAATATAATTTTCCTCTTTAAAAAAATGAATACTGATTTAACCAATATTTTTCTTTTATTAAGATCAAGTTTTGGTTTCGCATTATATGCATGCTGATTAATTCTATTATTTATAGGTGCACGTTGGAAAAACATCGATAAATGGATATCTGCTCGATTTTCGAAAACAAGTGAATTAACATCACGTCTTGCAGCACAAATAGCACATATTAATTTGACATATGATCTTTTACAAGAATTTATTGTTGAAAATAATTTACAAGATCCTAATGGAACTATTTCATTTAATACTTACTGCAAAATGGTCGATTTCTTTTATGCAAAATATCCACCTCATTCAAACAATGCAATTACTACTTCAAGTGAGTAAAAAATGAATTTCCTTGCGCCAAAACATATGAGCTTGCAAAATTTTCTTATAATACCAGTGAACGGTCTGTCTAATCCTTTTATTTTTTTCTTTTAAGAGCCATTTTATTTTTAATAATAATTTATCGTATCGCATGATGATTGTAGGTAGTCAAGTAGAAGCTGCTATGTATTCAACTCAAATTATTTTATTGAAATTCTTCAATTTATTTGATCTTTCCATAAATCGATCAATCCCGATAAAAGAAATTCCATGGATCCCATCATCTTCAAATTCGTATTCAAATCCTGCTGTTGTTGAACTTCCAGCAACTCAAACAAGTACTTTAAGTGAAACACAAATTGATGTATCTGCTCTTGATAAATGTCAAATGGTTTTGTTATACCCAAGTATTTGTTTTACATTTTCACAGGTAATCAAATAAATTTTCTTTTTAAACGTTAAATAATCAGAACAATTATTTTAATATTTTTGTTTCTCATATAGATTATCAAAGCGTATCCAAAATTAAAACATCAATACACTACAGTTGAACCACTCATTTTAAAATTAATAAATATGCAGTTATTAATGAAAATCGAAAATGGTCTTCGTTCTGGACGCAATTCATGCAATTTATACATTAAAACGTTACCTGAGTCAATAACATTGAATACAGTCAACTCTTTTGTTAAGAATAACCTGGATCAAATTAAAATGCCATGGGCTTTATATAAAGCAAATTGTGAAAAAGTTGTATTGCCATCTGCAACAGCTACTTTATCTGAAGAAGTTCGGCAAATCTTGAATCAAGATAATTATCGAAAGTAGTTGTGACTAAATACATGCTTTTTCACTTTATGACAGGTATTTTTGATCAATTTGTTTTGTAGAATAATTGAAAAATATGAAACAGCTGAACCAAAGACAAAAAAAAACAACAAAAGTCATCTAAACAATCAAGTCAGCGTATACTTAATCTAATCGATAATAACATCTCTAACATAAGTACTGATAGTAATACATCATCTTCAGTTGAACATGTTCCAGAAAATATTATGGGAGAAAAAGAAGGTGAACCATACAACAAAAATGAATCTGCTTTTACATCACATCGTGTATCGAGATCAAACCGATCTACATCCTCCATCGTGACAAAATACAAATCAGTCTCAAGTATCATCATCGTCATCACAGATGTCGATTAATACTCTTTTGCCTCGACCACCACGTCCAATATTACGAAATGTAAACATTGATAATAATATTGATCCAGTAGTAATGGAAACGGAATTAAATAGACAAAATGATGGTAATGATTTACTAGTTAGTAGCAAAGAAAATGAATCAATTGATGGTTATGTAGCTCCACCAAATGAACAAACTCAAGCTGACGTCCGCCGAAGTACGCGGGCACGCAGGAAAAATAAACGAATTTATTCTCCTGAACCAAGTGAAGGTACAACCAATTTAATAAGTAAAAAGAAATCCAAGCAATCAAATAATAAAAAATAAATATATTGTATTAATAATGTATATTGTATATTTTGTAACATTTTTATTCATATTTCGAGGTTTAATTATTGACATTTTTATCGATTTTTTTCTCTTTGATATATTCAAGATTTATTTCCACTTTGTGTACGTCTTAAAATTTTTTTGTTAGCTGATGGATTTTTTCGATTTTTTATACTATTTAATTTTGATATGGCACTACGTATATGTTGACTTGGTATTATTTAATTGCTTACTTTTTTTCTTTATCAAGATGATGTCGTTATATTCGATTAAAAATACATTATATACTAGATAAAATAATCAAAAAATCAGAGTATTAAATAAAATCGTTCTTATATTTGAAACGTGAAAAGATTATGAAAAAAGTATATAGTGATCCATTTTTGATTCAATGAAACCTATTCTAATGGCAACCACTGAATTTTTAGATTCTTTGTATTATGGATAATTTTAGTGGTGGTTCAACAGATATATATGATTTCTTGAGAATTGCACTTGATCAACGCTTTTCATTGCCATTAATGGATTTTGCTTTATCTATTGATGCAAATTTACCATTAAATTTACCCGATCGACTCGATCATTTGGTAAAAATTGTCAAACAAGCATTTGAAGTCGATATAGAACCACATAGGATGTTCGATATGTTATCTATGTTAAAACAACCATCAGCTGATGGAAAAAATCTCTTGCAACATAACAAAAATGTTGAACATGAATTGAATAAATACGTATCGAATATTGATAATTTATGTGATTTTCCACATTCAACTGCTTTTTGTTTGACATTTACATTAGAACCGAAATCTGATCGATGTCCACAGTAATTTTTTTCATTGATATTATAATGAATAATTAATTTTCCTTAATATTTTACTAGATGTCAAAAATCTCTCTCTTCTTCGTCGAAATTCAGGACTGTGACACTTTATTTGGCAGATGGACGCTCGAAAAAAGCGACCGTTGTTAGTTATGAATGCAAATCGAACCAGTGTTCATTAGAAATATTTCCGAATTTCATTCGTAATTTGTCTGATAATGAACAATATTGTTTTACTAACCAAGAATTCTTATCAAGTGGAAAATATGTTTATTTAGGTGGTCAAACAGCATTTGAGTGTTTGCTTTTAAAGCAATATGCTTGTTTATTAAGGTAAGAAGGTGAATGATGAGTATCCTGTTTTTTTTTATATAGATAAGACTTGTGAGATGCTAGACCATAGGTGTCTGTTAGTTGTTACCCAAATATGTAATCAAGAAATAACTTCACATAACATTTAATAAAAATATGAATTTACATACTTAATTTTAAAAGAAACGTTGACAATGCATTGATTGTTATAAATCTTTTAATCTGAAGGCAGTAGATTAGCTTTTAAAAAGAACAGATACTCGATAGAAACCATAGCAATGTTCATTTGTATTCACTGATTTCACTTTGAAGTCTGACCAATGCTACCTATCGAGTTTATTAACGGTGAATTCTTTTTGAGAAGATTGAATTAAAATTTTAAACAGTTTCACGTAACGAAATATTTTAGATTTTTATCTCTTTTTTTTAGTAATGGTCACGTTGCATTTGATTCGTTTACTCGTGCATTCAATGAATTAATTGATGATTCTCATATTCCGCTAGAGAGAAGACTATTTGAACGAATATTTATTATTTATGAAATTATACAATTCCAATTGTTTATGGGAACTGGTGAAAAATTTCTCAATCAATGTTGTGCCTTTTTCCCAAGCAATATTTCCACAGATATAGATAATTTTATCATGGTGAATTATGATCGTTTTTACAAAAAATTCGTACAATTTTGGTCGTCACATAACACTTTTTACCCGTGTAAATCAGTAAAAGAAGTTGATAATGAGTATGACTTATGTTCAGCAGCTGTAATTTGTGATGGACATATGAAAATCAGAAGACGATTATGTGCGAATCCAAATATTGCGTTGTCTTTACCAGAACATTTTGTTTATTTGTTTAAACCATTGATAGTTGGGTGCAGTCATACACCAAATCCAAAGGAAAAATTATGTACACAATGTAAAAATAACAATTTAGCGAAAGAAGCGTCAACATCATGTTTCGCATCTGAAAAAAAACAATCACAAAAACAAAGTCGGAGCCTTTGGAAAATAATTATGGCAATGATATGGCAGGAGTTAGTACAAAAAAAATTAACGTCTGAATTTAGAATCCACATCAAAAACAATGCAGATAATGAGAAACATTTTTGGAAAACATGATCATTTAGAATAATTCTTCATGCAAGAAAAGAATTTCCTATAATTACATGGCAACCAACAAAGTTGGAACCATTATTGCTTCATACAATATACTTTTTGTCTTCTTGGTTGAGCTTACCATAGAATAAAATTTAAGAATAGTTATTCTTAACATATCTATTTTTTAAATACATATTTTCTTAACTTATAACACATATAGGGATGTGCGGTGTCCGTGACAACACCGAAAAAACCGTCACTTTTGTCACCGACAGTGACTCTCAGTGCACACTGATAGGTCCAGTGCCACTGATCACCGATATATTGATCACACTGACACCGACGTCACTGGAACACCGATGACCACTGTATCACCGGTCACTGATGCACTGATACCATCGGCGTCACTGGTACGTCAGGCACACTGACTTCACTGCCATCTCGTAATTAGTTGTTACATAGTACTGCAAGGTATGTGCTTTAAATAAACAAAGAATGATCATAAACTAGATACACGTATTTTTTGAAGAAAATTAATGCTTAGAGTTTTAGAACGTGAAAAAAATTAATAGATTTTCGTCGAAGAATTAGATGAATAAGTCATAAGTGAAAACCTTCAACAAAGCAAACATGCATCTAGTTTATAATCGTTCTTTCTTTTGTTTAAAGTACATGTCTTGCAGTATCATATAATAATTAATTATAAGATGTCAGTGAAGTCAGCGTGCCTGGCGTACCAGTGACGCCGATGGTATCAGTGCATCAGTGATCGGTGATACAGTGGTCATCGGTGTTCCAGTGACGTCGGTGTCAGTGTGATCAATATATCGGTGATCAGTGGCACTGGACCTATCAGTGTGCACTGAGCGTCACTGTCGGTGTCTATCAGTGTTCAGTAAACACACACCGCACATCCCTAAACACATATACACATTCTTTCTAATGTTATAATACATGACTTTGTGCTTTGAGTTGAAGAAAAATAGAACATATGTTATATTAGAGCAAGTCATTTCTTTTTACTGTGATTTTATCTACAAAACGTTTTCCTTTGATATTAAAATCGATTATTTAGTTTTGAAATATTTTTATTCATCTATTTATTGAAAATAATTATATCTGATTTTAGCTGAGCTGTAATGTGCACAAAGAGGATGTTATGACTGATGAATCGAAAAGAGCTTGTGGAATTCTCGTACTAGCAACAAACTGTCAAGTTATTATTTGTTTTGAAGAGATCTTACGATCTGAATCACGTAAACAAGTGATGCAAGCATTAACAGACTTATACACAATCACACCAATGTTAACAAGAATTGTGATTTATGATGCTGGTTGTTTATTAGCAAAATCTGTTCGAGCAAATTTTGCTGATGAATCAAGATCAAATGAATTTAATAATAATATTGGATTTAAAGCTTTAAAAGAAGTTCGATTCTTTGTGGATCGTTTTCATTTATCAAATCATAAAGATGTAAGCAATTGCTGATAGTTATATATTTAAAATTATTTTATAATTCATTTAGAAGTACTGTCATACGCATTTGAATCTCGATTTAGATGATACATTGAAAAATATTAACAGTAGTTCTTGTGAACAAATCAACTCGTGGATTAAGTCATATTCACAGATGCTTTCAAATATGAATGAATATCGATTTGTTGCTGCCTTATTGATATTATTTCATTTACGTAATTGTTCCCATACCAAGTTATGCAACAGATGGGTTGATGTAAAACACATATTGGTGATCAACCGATTCTTCTTTTTTTCTTTTCAACTTTGTATTTTTCAATTAGTAGATTGAGAGAAATAGCGGATCACGTGCAATACCACATTCATCATCGAATCATATGGTATATGACGAACAAATGAATATTATTTGAAGTGATGAGCATTGAAGACTCAAAGAAAGATCAGCTAATAAAAATGATACTCAATATATGGCAAAAAAACGTTTTCTAATCTAGAATAATATTTTCATAGATAAAAACTTCATGTTGTTGTTTTTTTTATTGCTTCTTAAAGAAAAACTTAAACTATAATCTTGAAGATTATTGAAAAATGAATTCTTACAGTGATGCATTCCCTGACGGAGGGTGAAAGAGAAAATAGAGACACACACACAAAAGATGCGTCGCAGATCTGTTTGAATTGTCGCAGGATAGCTTGGCTTCATGATTGGGTTCATAATCCGACTTATCGATCTACTATGAAACTTTTGAAGAGCATGACAACCTGATATCTCGTAAAACAAGAGAAAAAAAACCGGAATACATAATACTTCGACGGCTGGACATCACAAAAAAAGGAGATCAACCCTCAAAATTGAATAAACGCTCTCGCTATAGCGACCGCCATAAAAATAAGAATTTTAATCTTCAGAGTACCGAAAACGGTAATATTACACACGAACATCCTCTAGCGAAATTGTTAAACTTCTGAACCACATCACATCTCTTAATTACTTCAAAGCATACGAAATTCGCGCACTATGACTTCCCCCGAAAAAGCATGCTACATGCAATAACAATTTCATTAACAACATCAGTAAAAGGACACAATGCATTTTCACAAGTGAATCTTTTCTTTAGACAAAAATGTTTCCACTTCAAAACTTTCAACTCAGAATTCATCCAATCGACCGGTCACAAAACCGTTGATTTCCCTGAGTTCCTTGAATTCCATGAGTTCCCAGAGTTCCTTGGAGTCCCAGAGTTCCCAGAGTTCCTTGGAGTCCCAGAGTTCCCAGAGTTCCTTGGTTTCACATCGCTTGTTGACGCTTTTTTTTTGAGTTCCCAATTCCCGCAGAGTTCCCGACTCCTGGGAACTTGGCCACGTCTCATCAGATTATATCTTTGTATTTAGTGAATCGAACAATTATGCGGTCAATTCTTCGTCAAATAAATCGGAATCATCTTCGAAAACTCCCAGTGAGAAAATCTCAATCAAGTAAGAGAAACATTATTCTTATACCAAACAGTATATACGTTTAATTTAGTCAATCATCTCGTTCCAGCATAAGAGATTCATTATCATCATCTGAAGCGGCTGTGCAGGTAAGTGATGAATATTCTAATCCTATTCCATTCAATTTGGATGTGTCGGCGAACATTAATCATCAACAAAATGAAATTTCAATTGAAAACAGTTTGAATACAAATTCATCTTTTATAGTACCAAACAATTTGAATATTGTTAATGAACGTAGGTAGTAATACAAGCTAATTTATGTATTAGATAGAACATATTCTAATTGTAGAATACAAAGTAACAACTCATCAATTATCAGAGGATCTGTCTATCAAAATTCCATCTAATTCAGAAATAACAATTAGTGGCTTTACATTAAAATGGCCCACATTTGAAGTTAAAAATGTTATGTATACAGGTAACAGGGAAAAAATGAGAAGATGAATACATTATTCATAATGAAATTTATGTATACTTTCTTTTCAAGGCCAAGCATATACTCTCTATAATACATGTGCTATCGATTCGGCTCTTTTTTCTCTTTATTTCATATACGTAACAGATGAAATTATTTCATCTGAGCTCAAAGAAGCCGCAGAATCATCACCTTATGCAACACTAATAAAAACTTTCAATATTGTAGAAAAGGAAGGATGGGACGTAGCACGTATTTATTGGTTATTGAAGTGTAATATTTTGAAAACAACTGGTCGACTAACGAGAGATCTGTTTGGTTCTGTCGACGAGCTCGTATTTTCTTTTCTTAAGAGTCGACAACGACACTCAAATGAAATTATCTGTTCACGTCCTGATTATACCAAAAAGAACGCAAGTGTACATCAACTGAGTTGGATATTTTGTAAGCATAATTCACTAATAAAGCATTTTTCATAATTGATTTTTTTTTCTAGTTCTACCGATGAAAACATTGATAAATTTGAGATTGAAACTGAGGGTGTATGTCCAATAATGATGAAGCGCAAAGAAGAAATAAGTGAAGCTGAAGCACTTCAAAAGAAATACAGAGATGGTCGCGTACCCTTTTTCAATTGTGAAACAAACAAAAATGAATATGAGTATGTTGACTCTCTTCTTTTGAAAATGTTAATTGTTTTCTTCTTTCAAGGCGTGGCTGGATATGTAACTCTACAAATATTCACACATCAGCTACATTTGATTATGGCCATCCTCCCATAACCATTGTAAATATTAAGCTATTTTCAAAAAGAATAGATGAAGGCTACGAGCCAAATCCAGTTCGACTTCGTGATCTTAAAGACACCATTAGAATCTGTTCTATTAAGTATGTATTGAAAATACTTTTCATTCTTTATATATCTTTCATTTTGCTAATTGTCACCTTTTTGTGATAGATATAAGCTGCGTGCCGTGATTAATCATCGAGATGCGCACTTCACTGCCACTCTAATTGGTTCTGACAAAGAATTGTATATATACGACGATCGACAAGGTGCTCGACGTACTCGCACTTCACCAGACCGCGTCGAAATAGCTGTGTACACGCAAATCTATGAATATTAGTGTGTTATGTTTTAAAATTTGTTCTCCGGTTTTGTTTAAATAATCAATTATTTTTTTGTAATGATCATTTCAGCTCTATCTATACATATGAATAAAATAGATATGTCGGTCACAGGTGTAGAGATAACCGCTTATCACGCATACTTATTTTTATCATTCATTTTGTCTTGGCACATAACTTCCTGTTTGATGGGACAGAAGAGGAAAGGAAAGAGAACGGAAGCGAAAGAAGAAGAACGACTACGTACATTAAACGAACAGAACAGAAAAAAAGAGTTAATTGACTAAAATGAAAGGTAAAAGGATGAACAATGAATGGCTCTGTCTTCTTTGCATATTCTTTGAACTCTTTGATACTATTAAGAAAAAAAAACATAACTTAAAAAGAACAATAACTGTAAACCAATTACGCTATCTGTACCACAAGCATGTATAAGTTATCTATATATATATATATGGGATGAAAATGATGAACATTATCATTCACTTTTACTGTAATCAATATGCTCTTTTTCCTCGTTGTTTGTGTTCTTCTTGTTCGTGTTAACTCTGCTCCAGTAAGTAACTCATGTGAAAATCAGGAAATACTTAATTACTCAATTGATATTTGTATATAGGAGTATAACAGCCTTACTGATTTAATCAACAAGGAGTACTATTTAAAAAATACAACCACTACCACTATCGCCACCATCACTTACACTACAAATGAAATAGAACAAACTAGAAGGGTAGCAGATAGTATCAACAAAAGTACGGTGAAAATGGAGATACTTTTGCCACCAATACTTGTTTTTATTTGCATGTTTTTAACCATCTTATGTCGCTTTTAAAAAAATTTTTACATGAATAATAATCAATGAAAGGTGAGAATCAAGAAATATGGATTTCTTCATTTAATTAACATTCATTGTTATTTTTCAGGCTGCGTGGTTCTTTTGTAAAACACCTTCTGAATATAGACGTCGTCGAGAAGCAGTTCAACGTACGTGACTACTATATTTTTTCAATACGATAAATTTTGTTTTAATTCTAGAAAGGGAAATAGCCTTGAATCAGCTTACCCAACAGTAGACCCCCACCATTTATTCCATCGCTTAAGTTTTTTTTCCCTATTTTCTTTTCATTGGTTGTTCATTGTTCTTTTCTTATTTCTTATTTACTTGTGAAATATTTTCATAATAAATTTGGCCAATTGTATTTTTGTCTTCTTACCTAATGGAATTGAATTGGGGTGTCATGCTAAGTACACAAGCTAGATAAACATTACAAGGAAATCAAAATATATGCCGATGACTGATCATACGCATGAAAAGTTTCTGATAAAAACGCTCAATCCTAACCATCGGCATGATGAATATCATCGGCAATATCTTTTTATTTATCTTCTATAAGAGGCTTATGATGAAAAAAGATAAATATTTTTGGTTCATCAAGATAAACTTAACGCTTTTAATGAAATCTAAAGATAAATAAAGATTGGATATTATTGTCATATATATTTTTTCTTTCTCTATGCACCAATCACTTCGTGTCTTTTTATCTGATTATCTTTCCTTTGACAAGAGGAATCGTTCTTATATAAGCGATCGTTAAAAATGATGATAATCATTTCTATCTTGGGATATTTTGTCGGATTGTTTTTCATACATTTCTATCGCCAATATTTACATTGAAGCATATTACACGAAGATGGATCATACTACAAGATTATTTTTCTTATACTTTATAATTAATTCAATCGGAACTGTTATTCTTGTGTCTATGCGAGACTGGTCAAAGAATGATGTTATAATTGACATTAATAAAGGCTATACTCTTCAACGATTAGGTCTATACTCACCTAATCTCGTAGAAGAAGTCATACATACGTTCGTACCTATATCTAGATTTTGTATTACGTCCCCACAAACAGATACATGTCAATATGCATCAGCACCGACAGATAGAAATATGGCACTTCTCACTACTATGATGTCATCTAATAGTATCATTCATAGATTCACATCGTATAACAGTGAAAATGTATCGAGACTGATAGGAAAAGACATGATTCGAGTGCTCGCAGAACATCATCCAGACAATATTATTAGACATACCAAATCAATCATCCATTTTGTTAGTAATAAATTCTTTTACAATAAGACTGTCGTCGATACCTTCACTACAACAACACCAGGCAGCACTATTGAAAGTAAACCCATTATTTCTCGTGTTCGCTCAGATTTAATTGACAAATTTCTCAAACAGATAAGTAGCAATATCAATAAAGTTGGTTTAGAGTTTTTATCTAGCGGTGATTTGAAAATATTTTTAGCTGCAGCATTTTCTACTGTCGACAGTTACTACACTGTCTCTAATACTCAAGAGTCCCTCGATACTTTCTTTCAGTATGTTGTAGGACAATCAATTTTTGCACTCCGCTACTGTTCATTAGTTCAAGACAATTCATTGCCATCTCAACCATGCATAGCTATCTCTACTTTATTCTTGCGTATTCAACCTGACACTTCATTGACATATTCAATTTATCGGTTAACTGCATTACCAATCGTTCACAACAACGACATGTATGTATATACAAATCTGCCACAGGTAATTGGTATAGATCATATCGATCGAAGAGTAATCACATGGAAAGAAGATGTCGACATCAAACAGTGCATATTTTCACGTATTGCTTTATGCAAAAAATCACCGATTTCAAAATCATTAGCAAAATCTTCATGTCTTTCACAACTATTAGACAATACTCAAACAACTACAGATATGTGTCAAGTTACTCGATCCACAGATATCGAACAAGATTTTATGCAAATTGATAATGAATTATGGCTTTTCTTTAATATACACCGTGCCGAACAATGTCATATTTATTCGAATTCCAATGATCACACCGAATCAATTTCAATCAATGAACCTGCTCTTGTGAATATACCTTGTAACAAATCAGTTCAATGCATCGATACTCAAATGCCTATTACATCTTGTACTCCACATCGAACACTCGTGACTGCTAGTCAAATATCAAATTCTAAAACGCAACCACGCATTTTTCTTCCAATAAAAAATATGATAAAAATGATAGTCTCATCGTATGAATCCCAGTTTGGAAAAACAATCAATGAATTAATAGATATTGTATCATCGAAAAAACCAAGCATTAAACAGATTTTACAAATGGGACTAACATACACTTTAACTGCTATTTCTCTTCTTCTAATTGTATTGTTTCTTTATCTCTTCAAACTCGTCAAATTAAAATTTCAACAAGACACAAAGTATCTTAAATCATCTGTACATAAAATACTCTCATTATAATTTTTTTCAATATCTTGTCGTTTATCAATAATAAATGCTCATACCCATCGCAATAATAAACAAACACACTCACTCATAAAATTTTATTTCTTACCTAAAAAATAATAGAGATAATTTTCAAAACTATCTAATCTTCAATCTTAGTTTGTGAAGAAACTATCGATCGGTAATAGGAAAAAAATATCTAAACCAAAAAAAAATTAAATATTTCCTTTTTCTAAAAGTAGAAATTGACATGAACTTGACAAAAATACAATTGTTCAGCGTTCTTAATAGAAATCTAAAATAAAGTGCAAACTAGTACTTTATTTTTGTTATCAAACTGCCTGTTGGTACTTTGTTTCAAATAGGCAAGTACCACAAAGTGCCATTAGAAAAAGAAAAACAAAGACAAGATTATTTCTATTTCAATTTCATTAACAACAATATTTTTTTCTTGACTTGAGGCTTTGTCATTATCATCATCATCCGATAAATGAACTGAATCTGAATTATTTTCATTATTTTCAGCTTGAATAATTTTGGCAGCAGTTTTTGATAATGTTGTACCAAATGATTTATCAAGCATTATTTGTTTCAGCATTTTTCCTATATGCAAAATAAAATAAGTGAAAAGAAAAAAAGTATTTATGCTACTCACATATTTTGTTGATTATAGCAAGTAAAATAAACGAATAAATCTAATTAATGTATATTGAACAAGAACTGCTTATTTAGCAAAAATAAATATACGCCAAGAAAATATGTATAAAATACAAAAACAAAATCTAAAACAAACAATAGAATAGAAATTTCCACGATGAATCATAACTCCATCATTTGGTTCAAATGATTTGGGTTACTTTATACTGAAAGAAAAAATTATTCTTAGCTCCTTCTACCAGTAAAACACAAATATGGCGAAGAAAACCACCAATTGAATAATAGGGTAAGAAATAAGCAAAGTTCCTCTTTATTTTTCAAAGTACCCTCAGAGTACTTTGAATTTCTTTGGTAGGTGCAAAACAGAGTACATTTCTGAAATCGTAAGTACCCGAGGTACTCTGTTGTTGCTTGGGGTACTTAATATTAAGAACACTGCAATTGTTTTCTCGGTTCGATCACTGATTGATCGAAGGAAACGAACCAATAAATTTTTTTTTCGTTCCTGCATATGTATATGCGTGTTAATGCACTTATCTATACATCATATATTTCGCCCTCTTTCGTTCCTTCCTCTCCATTGAATTAAATCTGTAACGTATCAATTTTTTTTCTTTCCTTCCTATACACATATGTACTATACATACATGTATCTCGTTCCATCTTTTGCTCCTTCCATCTTATTGATCGAAAGAAATGAACTAATGAAATTTTTTTCCTTTTCTGTCGATAAATATATCGATGAATAATACGAGAACGAAGATAGCGATAAACAAAAAAAATGCTTTTTTTTCTGTCTCTTGTCGTCTTCATGAAAATAAGACCTTATTGATCAATGATTTCTTTTTCTCGTCCTTCATATAGAATTTCTTGAAGAAAAGAAAAGAAAAGAAAAGAAAAGATTAGAATGTTGTTGATTTACTATCAGCTCAACTATTTCAAATTAAACAAAAATATACAAAACTGGAAAGATCTAAATTAAAATCTAAAGCATAGAAAAGAAGATTTAGGAAAATATCTCAAATTTAACTATAAGAAAAATAGAATTTATTAATGTTTCCTTTTGTGAGTTGGGTACAAAAACAAAAAATTTTGTAATGAAACTTCAACTAAAATCTGGATTTGCCCTTTCGGAGGGGATCCTAGTTTGGAATCAAGTTCAAACGGTGTCCATTCGATAGAGCTCGACGAGTTCTATCTGCCTGTGTCGTTTTCAGGTTCTTGGTCCGGCGCGTTGGAGAATCCATAAAGGATTTTCAAAAAAAAACCTGGTTTTACAGCTTAAATAGCAATTTCGGAGGGGATTCCAGCATGCCCATTAGCTAAAAAGGTGTCCATTCGATAGAGCTCGTCGAGTTCTATCGACCAGTGTCATTTTCACCTGTTGGTCCCACGGATTAGCGAATCCTTACAAGAAATACTCGAATCCCGCTCCAAGATATCATACGTACCAACTATTTGGATATTTCCACCCATTTCAAACGTTGAGCATTTGGGACCCATATTTTAAATTATATTCAATAAATAGAAAAGTACTAGATTTGCCGGATAAATATTTAATTATTTGAGATAGGATCTAAAAAAGAGTGTAGAAGTATTAAGAGTATAAATTCCTAACCATTCCCCTTGTTACATCGTGATAGAAATCTCGGCTACCCACCCCTATCGTGAAAGACGCTGCTCAGAGGCCATCATATAATATGAAGTATGTTATTAATATGCGACCATAGACTGTACACAAATAACGACGAATTGGCGCATATTTGAGTTGCTACATGATTGTCTCTCTGAATGCATATAACCGTGAAGGAATTTCGAACGAAAAGTACACGAATGTTAAAAATAGCATATTAGTAATGAAAATAGTCGGTTACTCCCCGTCCAAGTGAGATCTCGAGAGAGCCCATGTGTTTCATTACGATGAAACTGCGGCGCAGTTACGCCGTAACTGCGATCGCACTGTGATCCGTAATTGCGGAAAATTGCGACGTAGTTACGCGCGACTGCAATGAAAAAATCGCAGTTACGCGTAGTTACGGGGGAAAAATCACAGTTACACATAACTGCGCCCAAGTTTTTCGGAATTATAGTTCACAGTGTCGTCGCAATTGGTACAAAAGATAACATAGATTAGGGTTTCCTTTTATTTGTATTTTTATTGAGTTTAAAAGATGTTTTGCACAAAAACTGAACAACAAATATAAAATTAAAACTTTTATAAAAAATAAAAAACAATTTTAAAATTAAAAGTTTTCATAATAAAAATAATTGAGAAATTGAAATCTAAAAAAACAAAAGATTTACTAAAATAAAAATTTTAAAAAAAATTTTAGTTTAAAACTTGAGGAAAATTAAAATCTAAAAAAATTTTAAAATTAAGATCTAAAAAAATTTTAAAAAATTGAATGTATAAAAGAAAAAAAAAATTTGAAATAATTTAATTATAAAATAAAAAAAATTTATTTACAAAAAATTGAAAAACTAAAAAAATTTTAATCTAGAAATTTTTAAAAGAAATAAAAACTATGCATTTCACTGCTTGTAGTAGAATGACTTATGAACGAAAATGTGATCAGCACTACTATTTATACTGATTTTCTGTGACTAAGTTTTATTGTTCGAGTGTAGCCAATTACAAATAAGGAGGAATAATTTGTAATTGGTCATTTATATCAACAACACATCGTAGGATGCGATCACTAGGGCGCAGTTACGTTGATCTGAGTCATACTAAGCGTAGTTTCTTATAGAAATCTTCACTACGCTCAATGCGCCATAGTTACGCGTAATTGCGACGCAGAATTGGCTCTACGTGTAACTGCGGCACAGTTGATAAAAAAGAGGCGACATGGGAGTATAGCTGTACCCAAACAAAACGTTTTAAACAAAAATTAATAGAAAAAACAAGTAATGCTTAGCACTGAAATTGAATGAGGGTGTCGATTTTCAAGTCTTCAATAATCCTTGTGAATATTCAAACACAATATTATCTTTATTTATCATAAGATCCCTATAGTTCATACATATATTCAACTTCCTGTAATTTTTTGTTATTTTGTTCTTACAACTATGTCATGAGGATAAAAGTACCTACAACACGTTTTCAGTTATTTGAGAACTTGTCGTTTCATATTAATTCAATAAAATTTACGTTAGCAACAGACAGGAAAACGAAACAACCGATTAAAATCTGTGAGACGTATTTATTTCTACTGTTTGAAATACTTTTGAAAAATGATGTATGAACAAGAATAACTAATGTCCTTCGCAAAGTTTTCACTTCGCAAAGTTTTCACTTCACACGTTAATTGGCATCATCTCCCTTTAAAATCAAGTTTTCTATAATTCTAGTTTTTTCGCTACTCGTTGCACATACAAACGAAGCTACTCAAAAGTTATCACTAAAAAGTTCTGCAACGAAGAAAACCATCTCAAGAAAAATAAATATTTTTTATCCTATGAATTGATTCGAAAAATTATTTTGTTCATTTTATACAGAAGATGCTATTCAGTTTTCTGCTGTTATGGAATAGTAAATTTTTATTTTGCTATTCATCTACTGATCGTTTTATGGTGAATATGATGTATTCGCTATTTTTGATGTGCGTTTCATGTTGGTTTGAATCCTGCTTCTTTCGGCTGATGTTCAAATCATACTTCATTCTCTAGATAATATTGCTTATTTATGTTTTGAGCATTTTGTTTAATTGAGTATACGATTCTTCATATTTTGAAATCTCTAAAGTTTCTAGAGATGAGGTACAGTATTATGTAAAATACTTAAATTTTCATTAATGCTATCCTTCATATGAATGTGGCATAAGAAGACTTAACGAAGAAGAAAAATATGCTTAGTTGAAACAGCTGCTTATTTGAGTAGACAAATATAACTTAATGTTTAAAAAAAGCTAGCAGTTTTTATTAGTTGTGTTGAGAAATCTTTTTCAAAACAATTGTTGGATGCTAAAAAATACTTTTCTTAAAAATTTAATCGCATATTAATTGATTTATATCTTCTGAGCAAGTCCATTTCGTTATTATTGAATTAATATGAATTCAAATAAATTTTACATCTACTATCATATATTAGACTTGGAAAGATTCAGATCTTTTTGCTTTTAACATGAATTAATAGCAAAGCAAACGATAAGATTTATTATGAAATAAAAGACTTCTTTGATTCAAGTGGTCACCAACAGATGATTAAACTTTAAAAAAATGATAAAGATTTTATGTCATTTAACGACAACTATCTTTTCTTGCTATTCTCAATATTCTCTTCATCGCGTTTCTGTGCATGTAAATGACAAACATGAGCTTATTGAAATGTCATCTCGACAAGAAGAAAAAAAAGAAAAACTAAATGATGAGAAAACAACAAGCATTAAAAGTCACAATATAGCATTCGAATTGACTATATCTATTTAATTTACTGATCTTCAAGTTTCTTGACAGAATCCTTTAATTTTTTTTTCGTAGTTAGAATTTGATAATGGCATCGATGATATATTGCATTGAAATATGTTTACTTTATAAAGTTAACATCAGTTACATTCACACACACAATACAAATACATATCCTATATCGTGTGTAGCTTATCTTTTCTGATTTTAAAGAATCAAATTGCGTTCCATATTATACCTTTCCTGTTCCTTCTTTTCATTTTGTATTTACTATCGCACATCTCAACATAATTACAGTAAATATGAAAAATTGCTCAAGTGAATTATTATTTCCAAAGACATTTTTATAGAGAGTATCTTTCACGCTGTGAGTTTTTCTTGTGTATTGTAGTATGATAGATTTTCGAAACTACTGATTTCATATATTTGATGAGATTGTAGTCAGTTTTATCAATACTTGTTCAATTGAGCAGAATATCATTCTGCGAATTTAGTTTCACATTTAGTTTCTGAAGAAGTAAGCTAAAGTCTTATTGTTTGTAGAAAAACTGCGAAGAATATTATTAAATGCATATGTATTGATAGATACCATGAAATCTTTATAACGACAAGATATGTTCAAAGCTACTATGAAATAAACTGCGTTGCCGTAGCATACATATATGTGAATAATTCAAACACAACTTTTAACACTACTGGAATCTTGAACAGTTAAGCTTCAATAAAAAAAAACATTATTTAAAAGACGTCTTCTAACTTTAAGAATAATATATACGAGTGTTTTTTAGATTAAAAAGGATTCTTTCTTATAAGTGAAGCAAAAAGACTAGTATTATGCTTCAATAATTGCAGCATTCTTTCAAGGTTTATCGACAAAAAAAAAACGTTTGACGATGAAAACAACCTATTGAATTATATGACGTATATGTGCGAGCTTGTGCAAATAAATAGAATATGGGTGTGGGTGTGGGGTGTGGGGTGTGAGGCGAGCGTGTGTGGGGTGTGTATGTGGTGTGGGTGTGATGTGATGTATAAATTTGGGCTAAGAGAGGGTCTAAGCTAACACACACA
>CAJNYU010003204.1:0-14545 GCA_905331475.1 Rotaria socialis | reverse complement strand
CTTTAGCAGCTGAAAATTGTTTAAAATATTGATATAAATTCACTAATCAAAATGGATCCGGGTGGATTCTGGTGGATTCTATGGATTCTGGTGGATTCTAGAATCCATCAGGAGCCGCTTTTTCCCCCTTGCTTTGAACACTAACACATTAAGAACTCTCGTTTATCAGTATTGTTAAAATAAAAGCACCGACGTAATTCATTGTATTCACATTTCAATTTAATTAAGTATATGACTATGTCATCTCATCTTTCGCCTTGCAGACTTTTGTAGAAAAGTAAACTCGAAAAGTAATCATATAAGGGCAATATTCTCGATTGCTATGGCTGTTCAACCGTTTCTGTTGACATGAGGTTCATAAAAAAAACTTTTTAAATAATAATTTGTCATTCAAATATTAAAAAAAAGTAGAGTGATGACGCACGAACACTCTTGGGAAAATGTTTATACACGTAGATATAATAAAAAAGAGCAGGACATAAAATTAAAAAAACTTTTCTCAATTTAAAAAAATGGCAAAGTAGAAAAGAGGAAACTCTTTTATTCACGACGAAAGGAAAATATAAAATGACGCTTGATTGTCTAACATCAAAACATTTGTTTCTCTTTGTTCTTCTCAAAACCGTTACTCTAAAAGTATTCACGATAGAACTTATGGTATTGAATACGTCACTAAATATTGGTTTTGTAAATAATTGAAATATTGTTTCATTGTGTACTCGTCGATTTTCAAATCGTCTTTCACTTGTATTCATTCCAATGTCAGTAACAAGTGATCTATTCTATAATAATTGTCTTTATCAATTGCTCACTAAAAACTCAGTTTATACGGAAGATCTTCTACAAGAACTTAATTCGATACTTCACGAACAACCAGAATTAGCTCGACTATGCCATCCAATTGAAGGTTCTTACTTTCATGTTATATGTCGAAATTCCAATGAACAAGAAAAGTAAATTTAAATGATTGATATAGAATAGTCTATTTTTTATTTTCAATTCTTGATAGTGTTTCTCATCGAATGATTTATGCATTGAGTAATGCCGGTGCCAATCCGAATTTCACAAACGAAAAAGGCAATACACCTTTACATGAAGTACTTATACGTGGCTTCGCAAATATTGGACTTGATCTTGTTCAGGTAGGCAATCGATCGATGAAATTTTTCAAACGTGTTCTTTTTTTCCTTCATATAGGCTCTATTCCGTGTGGGAGTTGATCAACGTATTTTGAATAAACAAGAAAAAGCAGCATACACTTATCTTGAAGATCAATCACAACTGATTGCACTGTACGATGGTTACGGGCAAGGAATATGGACAGCAATCGAAACAAATAATATTCAAGAAACGGAACGATTGATGAAAGGTAATCAGTCAAGGGATTGATTTGATAATGATATAATTGATATCAAATAGCGATTTCATGTTTGCGCATACCTGTACGATGGCTCTTTAGTGCACTAATAATAGTCTAAAAGCCTGGTGTTTTGAATATCGTGTCAGAAAATATGAATTCAGAACATAAAATTTTAATAAGAGTGTTTGTTGAAGACTTATCACATCTAACGTAAGCGTAGAAAATTTGGGACTAAACTTTAATATTTTTGTTCCAGGGCTCATGAAATTCAATTCATGCGTCAAGTCAGTAAGATCAAATCGAGAAACAAAAACTTAGATTGTTTTGTTACTGCGTCAATTTAAAACAACATTGAAGTTTCGAAAATGTCATGCTTATTAAAGATTCACATCGTCTGCCAGCTTCACAGTCATATGATTGCGTTTTTTCTCATGTTCATCAGGAATCATAAGCACCAGGAAGAGAGCTAGTAGCTCTGAACGAATACATCCTAACAACGTAACTACTAATCAAAGGGTTTATCGGAATCTTCTTTTTAGAGAATAGACGCTACCGAAAAAGATTTTACTATTATCTGTTGAAAAATATAGAACCAGTACTATATGCATATGCAAAAACCTGTAAGAGAATGTCCTTGATTTCAAAATTAGTGTACATATTAATTGAGCGACTAAATCTTTGTGGTTTTTATTCTTTAGGCTTTATAAAAGTCAATTGTAAACATGAGAACAACGAAACACTATTGGACAAAGCTCGCGCCGGTAAATGTACTGATATAGTTCGTATTCTCGCCGACTATCAAGTTACTATTGAATTCGTTCATTCAATTCTTGCATGTGATTGGGATAGAGTATCACTTATACATCAATATGAAGGTCAATTTATAAAAATGAATATATCCGATTCTCTTCATACACTAACATGGGTACGAACAGGAAATCGAACATACTCAAAGCCTATACTTGAATTTTGTCTCGATACAAAATCATTAGCACCATTTGAAACTATATTTAATTCATCAATATTGAAATCTAAAATTGATGTTAATGTATTCTGTACTAATGGTTTACCATTTTTCTTTCATATGTTTGCTAAATGTATTTCAAGTGATATTCAACAATCTATTTTCTCAAATGCAAATTTTAATTTAAAGTCTTCAAAAGGTGAAACATTTTTAGTTCGACTTATTCATTTATACGATGAATATGAAAATAAAGAATATTTAAATGTATTTGATCAAATACTAAATAAACAACCCTTACTTCTTTCACAACGTGATGAACACGGAAGAACAGTTGTGGATCATATTGAATTAACATCATCATTATCTTATCATAAGTTGAGTATATTCTATGAGAAAATCAAGGAAATACTTATGAATCAAATTAAAAACGATACTATCATTGAACGTTTCATATTAAACAGTTTCGGTTATCATTTATTATTATTTTTTAATGATGAAAATGCACCATTGACAAGATCAGCCAATGATTTGTTACGTTCATTAAAATTACGGCAAGGTTTACCAGCATTAATGTTTAATTTATCACAAGCTATAGAAGAGAATGATTTAGTCAAAATACAAAGTATTTTTAAAACTAAATCGAATATTTATTTTGCGAAAGATTGGTCTGGAAGAACATGTGCCCATTTAGCAGTACTTTATCAACGTCGGCAAATTTTAGCGTAAGAAAAAATCTTCGCATTGGTCTGACCTAGACATAAATGCTTATTTATTTTAGTTTTCTCTATGAAAAGTGTCATACTGTTTTGGACCTAACAGATAATCTTGATCGTACACCACTACATTACGCATGTATAATGAATGATGAAGCCACCATCGCTATCCTCGAAAAAGCATCTGCAAAACAAGTAATCGATTTTTTTAAAAACGTCCAATTTCTCATATTCATTATATGTGTTTCTTCTTCTTTTTGTTAGACGATAGATTGCTTTAATTTATTTCCAAATGATTATAAAACTAAGCGTAGTTTATGTTGCGAAGAATTTTATGCTCAAGATTTTCCTAAAAAGGAACTTGAAAAATGTGTGCCCGGTTTAAGTGATTATTTAAAATTATCATTTTATTTCCCATTAAAAAAATCCATTGAAGAAAACTCTATTGAGAGTATTAAATTAATTAATAGTGAAATCAATACGATGGGTTTCTATCTTGAAGATTTCAATCCCAATTCATATGCAAATGATTGGTTAAAAGGTGAACGTTATATTCCATTATTATTTGTTGCACTGGAACTTCGTTCAATCTCGTTAATTCAATGTTTAATGGAATTAGGTTTACCGCTGACGGGTCGAATGTATATATCGAAGGCAGTAAATATGAAGAATTCTCGATGTGTTTCGTTTCGAACATTGGCCGAAGAACTCGAATGTTTTGATATTATTGAAATGATGAATGATTTAGAAGATGATAGTGAATTAAAAACTCTTTTTAAAAGTCACTTATCATCTGCTGAAACAAATCGTAGACAACCGTCGATTAATTCAGAGCAACAATTGAAAAGAAAAAAGATGCCAGCACACGTATCAAATGTGAATAAACAAAATATTAAAGATAACAGTCATCGCTCAGAAACTTGTATTCTATTGTAAAGAAAAAATAAAAACCCTTTTTGTTTTTTTCATCTATCACAATCTTTATCAGAATTGAGAATGAAAAATCATAGAATAATAATTGCCCATCGCTATGTTAACGAAATACATAATTCGCTCTGTACGTAGAATTTATTTCTAGAACACGTTTTTTTTAAATCTGTACGTTGAGAATGAGTTAAATAAAATATTTTTCGGTAGACAACTTCATGTATTAAACTGTCTATTCAGAAACAGTTTCGTTACAAATATGAATCAATCATAATTCTTAACAATGATCATGAGATTTAACTATTCAGAACTACAAACGACAATCATATCTATTGATAAACAAATCTCTTGTCGACTATAATGTTTTGATCCTTTCTGTTTGATGTCAGAAGCATTTCTATTGACCTTGAATTAACAGAAAAATAACGATTCCATCATATATCTTCTTAATCTTCTTCGGTTCAGCAGACTCATTGTTTTACTTTAAACTAGTTTACGCCGCAAAAATAAGATTTCTATATGAGGTTAATACAACAGAAAAATAATTCATTTCCTTTGTTTTACCGTGTCTAAATAGTAGCTTGTCTACTTTGATATAAAATTACGTTGATCACATTATCTGTACACAAACAAATATGATAGTTGTCTTAGTCAAATGTCATCGGACTGTATTGCGCATGTCGTTTTGATTAGATTTCTATCGCACAATTAATAAAATATCTTTTGATTCTGACAAATAGCATTTTTTTCTTTTTACAAAAGTTTCTATCGTACTGGACGAAGACATTTACAGTGTATGAACTTGATTGCTACACCGGTAATATATAAACAGTGTGGATTTCAATACGTTATTATTCTAGACATACAAATAATAATCTCTTCTAAGTCGGTACCATTCATATAAAACCATTGATGAAATATTAAAAATCAATTTCTAAAATTCAACAATACTATGAATAACAGTGTGCCAGCGTATGTCAGACATTCATACTGTTTCAATACCTTGCAAATCGTGTCAAATCCTGTAGCTAAATTTAACTTCTATGTTCATTTGTACTTAATTTATGATTACAAGCGATTTTACACGTACAGAATTTAATAATACTCACAAAAAAATATCTGACTAGTGATAAAAAAAGAAAAAGAAAACTGTTCTCGATAAAAATTAAATAATAACAGGTGGTTTATAATGAGGAATTTCATGATATAGATGATAGCCTGGCTGGTCCGGACAGCAAGTCGATGGCAACTGACAATAGCAAAATATCGGCATTGATTGATGACGATGAAAACTTTTTATTGAATTTTCTTCTATTGAATTATTAGAGGTTGCAATGTGTGTTGTATCGGAGCCAGTTGTTTGATAATATGAATCTATTGTTGCTGATTTTAATGAATGAGGATATTGTTTACGTTGTTTGATAAGAAATAATATTAGAATAGAAAGTATGAATAAAATAATAATAATGCCCAAAGTTATACCAATGATAACATATTCAATATTAATAGTTACTGATGATGATGATGATGATGATGATGATGATGATGATAGAGAAATATATTGTTGGCTTTTTGTTGTTATATTTCGACAAAGATATTGTTCACTTGTTTGTAAACACAATGAATAGGATGTTGATGGTTTTAAATTTTCAAGGAGATAATAATTTTGTGTTTTATTCAAATAAATAAATGGTAATGGTCTATTATTTTCAGTAACAATTAATTTTAAAGACGATAATAAATCAGTCAATGACCATTCAAGTATAGCTGTTTCAGAATCTTTTATCCATACAGTAAATGATGATATTCTAATAAAAGAAGTGTATTTAAAAAGACGTAAAAAAATTAATTCATTTCTTTAAATACTTACTGTTTTTCTTCACAGATCAATTGATGATCCAATAAAGAACCTAATTGTTTTCCATAGAGATTTTCTGGTTTTGAACAAATCCACTGTACATATGGAACAAGTTCCGATTGAAAATGAGATAATAACCAATAGTACAATGATTTTATATGACAATTACAATGTAATGGATTTGAACTAAGATCAAGTGTAACAAGTTGAGATAGATGTTGAAATGTTTTATTGTTAAATGGTAAACTAGTTAAGCGATTATTACCCAAGGTTAATTCACGTAATGATGAAGGATATTGAGATGATATTTGTGTTAATTGATTACGTTGTAAATCGATGACACATAATTTTGACATTGAGGAAAAAAGATTTTCCGGATAAATATTTGTTAATGAATTTGATTGAAGTTTTAAACGTTCGAGATTTTTCAAACGTAAAAATGCAATTAAAGATTCCGATGTTAAAGAACATGATTGACAACTTAGGTTACGTAGAGAATATTCTACACCAGAAAATGCATCGATCGACAATGGAATCAATGGATTACGGTCCATATTTAAATCTTCAAGTGAACGAGTATAATTAAACAAACCTATGCAATTAAAATAGAATGAATAGACGTTTGAAAACAAAGACATGATTTTAAGGATTAGGAAATGAATGAATAATATATATTATTATCAACCCTTCAAACAGAAACAGCCGTCTGTTTGAAAAGGAAATGAAATGTTAATTGAGGCTCTTTTTTGCTTAGATTAAAAGTAGATATAAACATCATGGGATAGCACAGCCTTGCATTTTATCAAATGTAATCTAAAACGGAGTGTTGAACTAGAGAGGTAAAGATATTTGGCTGTTGTTGATATAGAATCAAAGACCTTGCACCAATGATAACTTGTTATAATCAATGAACTACTTCCTTCGTGCGTTTCTAGAGGATTAAATAAATGAATGATAAAGAATTGTGTCTCAAAATGGATGAAATCAAAAAATCTCTCTTTAATTAACAACAACAACAACGGCTACATCATCCTTTATATTTCAATCTCCTGTGGATTTCTTTTAGAAATTTCTGTCCTATGATTTCATGAATGCAATCATTCATTACGAATAGAAAAAAGAACATTATTCCGTTCTTCATAGAAGTTCACAGTAGTATATCACATGCAAATCTTTAGATTTTTGTTGTTGAGAGTTTATCTACGGAAATGTTGTGTTTACATTGATGAAATCTATATTTTTTTATCTTAGAAGTCATATCGTACATCGTTGACAGACTGATTTCTGTTGCTTTCAACAACACGAAGCAAAAAAAAGATTGCATTGTTATATGCGAAAACATGATTAAGACACATTTCTTTCTCGGCAAAGAATTCTGAATATGATTGTAATAGAATTGAATTACATCAAAAGTATGTGTTAATCTGTTTCTGTTAGAAAAAAGATGTGATCTGTCTAGTTTTATTCATAGTGATAGTCCTATCATATCTGTTCGTTAAAAATAACAAATTATGCAATACAAATTAACTCGAAACTAAGAAAAATTTCAATAGAATTAAATGATTACATTTGTTATCCCTATAATACGTATTGAATTTGTTGTCGCTATTTTCAATCACTGCACCGTTAGATTTCCTCATTCCACACTCGAATTATGCAAAGAAGTTGTAGTTCTCAATGCAGTGACTATCAACAAAAAAATAATTAAAGAAGACCAAACATATCGATCATTTTAGCCCAAGGGCTTCATATGAACGCTTAATGTTACAGAAAGAAAGAAAAATAAAATTTAGTATAGAAAAAAAAGAAGCAGTGTACAATATCTGGTTACGATTCTATATAGCTATTACTGATGGGATATGCATAACTGATTTCTGCGTCCGATAATCAATGAAATATAAGTAGCAATATAAAGTTGATATCTGTTAATCAATCTATAACATATGCTTATTCTTCATTTAGATAACAGATTAAATGGGAAAATGTTTATTTCTATGAGTTTTACTATAGGGAATTGAACTTATGACAAGACGAAATCATTACCTTTTGGTATCATTTGAATATTATTTCTTGCTAAGTTTAATTTTTTAAGTTTATGCAAATATTGAAATAAATCTGAATTCATCAATAGAAATTCATTACTTTGTAAAGATAAAATTTCCAATGAATTATCTTCTGTAATAAAATTCTTGTTTAAACTATGCACAGCATTAAAATCGAGTATTAATTCTTTTAATTGTTTTGGTATTGAACCATAAATTTGTTCCGATGTTAATAGATTATTTTGTAAATTTAATATTTGTAAATTATTCATATTATTAATTACTAATTTTTTTAAATAATTATATGATAAATCCAAATATTGTAAATTATTATTTAATAATTTAATATCAAATTCTTGTATATAATTATTTGATAATGATAATTTTTCAAGTGAAATTAAACGATTTATTTCGGAAAATATTTTTTGATCAAGTTTATTATGATCGAGATACAAGTAACGTAAATGTTTTTCAATGAAACTAAACGCATTTGTTTCAATAAACTGTATATTACATGATTTTAATGTTAGACTTTCTAGTTTTTTCATATGATTAAATATATTTGACGGTAATATACGTAGATTCAAACCAATTAATGTTACACTTTTAATATTGATCAAATTTTTTTGTATTGCCAATGGAATTCTATCGACAATAGTTGAATCGAATTCTAATATTAATTCTTCAAGATAGTTTTCTAATTCACGAAATGCATTTTCATCAATTGATTTCAATTGATTACCCGTCATAACAAGACGTTTTATGCGTAAACCATTAAATGCATTTGCATGTATATGTGCTATTAAATTATCGGATAAAATAAGTTCATCGAACGCTAAATTAAATAAACGGTTGGATGAAAACCGTGGAATTTCAGATAAAGATTTTCGTGCACAATGTACATAATTTATACCATCATCACGAATACCTGATTGACATACATCAAGAAGATTTAAACATGATGAATGAACAATAAATGAAATCAATAGAAATTTTAAATACATTATCTACAAAGAAAAACTTTTCTTATCAATAACAGTCAAGCTGACTATAGATATATAGTTATTGTTATATTTGTGAGCGGCTGAAGAGACGAAAATACTGCCTGCATCACGTTCTGTACACACATACATAGCAAATAAAGCTCAGACAAAAACAATATCCGCTTAACTCTGGTTAGATAAATTGTCATTTATTCTTCCAAGATTGAGTGCTTACAATTAAAAAAAAATGCTATTCACAATCTTCTTATCAGCTTTAATGAAGAATTAAACAATCGAACATTTTTGAATCGGTAACTTTTTAAAAAAAGTCAGCTGCTATTACGAGTAAGAAGCTCTGTTCATACGATAAAGAGATGAAACAAAAGATAAACTTCAAATGTACTTCTCACTCAACACTAACATATAGATAGTTGTATCAAAAAATATGGAGCAGACATAAGGCAAATACAAAAGAATATAATAATGAAAAATTAACTTGTCAAGTCAATACATCAACACCTTTCCTACTTTCTTCTTTCTTTCCAACAGAAGAGAAAAGTCGCCTTGATTTTACCACATACTTAAATGCATTCTATATCAGTAGGAAAAAGTCTCGTAAAGTATTCTCTATTCTATTTAATGACTGATCTCCAGTATTCATTTTGATATTAGCACCATTAAAACGGAAGACCTTCGCTTACCTTTACAATTCTTATTTACTTATACATATGAACAAATGAAAGTTGAAATAGCTTCGGCATAGTATGGGGTATAACAATAAGGCAAAAAGTTACAAAATGACGAATAAACGAACGATAGAGAAAGCAAGACACTAGAGGAAGAGAGAAAGAGGAGAAAAGAATGCATAGAAAATTCTCATTGATGCAGAGCGAATGAACAATAACAGGGAACAGAATCACTAATCCTTCATTGATTGTATATATAGAGAGAGAGAGAAATAAGAGTGTCATTCTTCATCGACTTACAATTAACCTTCTCATTTCGACTTCGCTCTTTAGAACACAACCGACAGTAGTATTCGTAAATGTATCAATAGCGATACTAATTGAAAAACGCATCAACTAGAACAAGAGCAAAAGACGAATTCATGTGTAACCAGAGAAAAAGCACGACATAACCAATGAATTACATAGACAGGCGCTAAATGGATTTTCAATCATTGTCAGAGAAAAAGAAAACGATGATGATGATGATGCTGTTGTCTATTCAATCATTTAAACAGAAACTATATTTATATTCAACACATCATTATAATGTGAGATTTCCCATAAAGAGAAAATTGTTCATGTAACTCATTTGTGCTAATCGAATGTATGTATATATATAAGAATATTCTCTTGTGGTATGGTGCATCGATGATTTTCTTCGTCGAATACTGTCCAGACAATGACAAATTTACTTTTCAATTGTTCTTCAATTGTCGTTCGATGAAAATAAAAGAAACGTCACATATACACAACGATTAGAAAGATTTGTTATTGTTGCGAGAACAAATGCGTATATATATATTTATTTATACTCAATAGAAGTCTTATGTATTATTAGACGAATGATGATCATCGAGACTGAAGTGACGAAACTGTATTAAAAGTCAGTCATGAAATTCAATTGAATAAAGATAAAGACGATAAAAATTCATAGAAAATATTCTAAGTGTCAAAATGCTTGTCTGAATTGAAGAGAAGAAAAAACTATTGTATTAAGGTGCGAAAGATACTATTAAATAATAGTGATTCAGGTGTTATTTCACGTTTGTATGTCACATTCTTTTTAAAATCTGTTAACCTTCATTAAGAAACTATTTCCTGTTTGTTACCTGTTAAATCTAATAGAACAGAATAGAACATACTTTGTTTGTATAAGCGATACCATTAAGATTAAGAAATGTATGTTCAAGTATGTTACCTACTAATTGTACGGATTCAAGGGTTCATGTGAACTACTTAGGCGTCATTTATTGATATCCATTAACGTTCTTCTCTCTTATACATTTGTAAACGAGAAAATAGAAGAGAGAAAGCTTTACAAATTGTTTCATTTTCCTCTAGTTGCGGTCAAATATGTATATGGATGGCAAAATTAATTTATTTTCTTAATCATGTGTTAGTGGAGGTGATGACACGCGTATACTCATGCCTAGATTGTTATTCCTATCTTCTATGGTTCATATGACGTACACACGCTCGTACCACATCTGTAAGCGCTCATCAATTCTAATTCAGATAGAAACAGAACAGACTCACAATTAAGCTCTTGTTTTATCTCAAGGTTTCTACACATTCTTATCTCAATCTTAGTCAAGTATATATATATATATATGCCGCATGCATATTATAGATGACTGACAGATCTGTGCCATCTTTTATTTTTCTCTGTTTGTTAGAAAGAAATTTTTCCATGTAATAGAACTTCAGATAAATAAAAACAAAAGCAATCGATGATAGATATTTGATCAGATATCAACATTACAATTATCACTGCACGATTATGTGAACCCATGAATAGGAAACACCATAGAGAAAATGAATAGTAGTAGTAGTTCAGAAGACGAAATATCATTCTTTTTTTTTTATTCAATAGATAACACATTCCTACTCCGCCTCTCTCGTTTATTGTCTTCACACATATGCTTCTTGTCGCTAATCTTATGCAATAGTGGCCAAGAAAAAACGCTGCTCTATGTATGTAACAGATGCTTGAACGACGGTGGTCATTAGTATAAAAAAAGGCGACGCACATCAAATACATATCAACTAGTGGGTGGTATTAGTAGCAATCGAACGGCACACGCTCTCAGCCAAAAGTATTCTCTTCACTCTGTTTTTTTATATTTTTCCGATGATGATGATGATGATGATGATGATGTCGGCGACGACGACGGCGGCGACCACTTTCGGCACCTTTCAATGCTAGAGTATATTTGAACGATTGAAGACAATAGGTTACTCTCACCTCTACATGTGTTTTGTTGATTGCACTAGAATAGCAATAATAATAATAATATTACTTCCCTTAAGCGATTATCGGCGGCGACATTGAGATTTAAGCTAATAAAAATTGCTACCAGCCGTATGATGGAATACAAAGGAAAGGTCATAGTTTCAAATATATATATATATAATTGAAATATACATATGCGATTGAGTTTATATTCGTACATATATATATATATATAGATGTATCTAAATACAGACTATACACATGAAGTTCAATTTGAATAATATGTCATAGACGTGAGAGGATCGATTTCACTCATGCAAATTCATTAGATATATATGGTTAACATGAAGAAAAGGTCAATTTCAACAGATTACAAGCTTTATCAATCAATTGGCTTAGTATACTATGGATTATGAAAGATAAAGTGTTTCTAAAACAAACAGATAGAAGGGTTAATGAAACATTTTGCAACTATGACTTCTAACAAAGATGAGACAGTGAATAAAGTGTTCATTTCATTTGTTCAACTTTTCACTATTTTTCCCATACGATCATATTAGTCATGGTATTGATATATGTATGTGCTGAGAAAATAATCGTACATATAATCAAAGAAGAACTTTCTCTTTTTCTAATTGATTGTGAAAAAACAAAATCTCATATTGTTAAGGAAAAAAACGTATGGAATAGTTTAGATTTTCTTGTCATGCTTCTATTCAATTTGAAATCATATGAGAATTATTTTTCACAATAGCCGCCGTTCGATTGATGGAATCAATAGCACATTTTAGTGATTCCCATATCTTCAAGGATAAGAAATGAAACTATACTTCTAAGATGAACACATATCAGACTTCATGATGATTGTTCCTGTATTTTTTTTTGTCTTAATAAAAATTTAACTAGCTGTTTTTAATTATGTCCTAATGTATTTCGATCGATCAATAATAGAAAAGCAAGGCGGTATTTTTCTTATAAGTTGTGTTTTTTCTCTTCGAAGAAATGCACGAGAGATACGATCTAGTAGCGCCCTTTCAGCACATTTTAAAGGTGATTTTTGCTTTGATGTTGTTTTAAATCAGAGATATCGATCAAATTCGAACTTCTTTTTTTCAAGAACACATTTACTATAACACGCTGATACGTGTATGTCCAATCAAGAAAATTATGAATTGTCATTTTGTTAATTTTTATAATAAAATAGTTTTCTATTGAGATGATTCATTACTTTTGAATCTCGCTAGAAATTAATTTAGATGCAGCTAAGAAATGATCCCTAATTATATGTATGAAATGTGATTTTGTTTAGATTGTTTCAAATCATATCATGACACCTTCTCTTGTAAGAGATTCATGACACAGTAGAGACTAGAGTAGTAGACTCGCTACCAAGAAATCGATTGATAAGATATTTTCTATTGAGAAAGAGAAAAACGCTACATCCCGTTGATTCAAAAAGCAAGTTGATTAATCGATGTTTGTTTAATCTAGTTTTTACTGATAGAACATTTGAAAATTATCATCATTGAATATTTTTGTTCTTGAATTTTTCCTGTATACATATGTTCAGCTAGTGTTTATTCATCAGCCTACGTTTCAAGGATCAATCCAACTATATAGAAAATAAATATTTTCGAATGAGGCATAGATACAAAACACTCCGAGCAATGAAAGCTTTTTATTTAACATGTTGTTTTTTTTTTCGTTGAACATAAGGTGTGTTCGTGTATTTTAATTCATTTTGAAGTGTTTGTTTAGGATAAAGTCTTACTGATCAAATGATCAGTGATTCATGACAAGTGTCACATTAAAGTTCATGACAATTATTTATTGCTTGCTACTTTCATTTTTATCTCAAATGGACTCTTCACAACGGCAACAACAAAAAAAGGCAATCCCGTTGATCTTCTTTGCTTTTTGATGAAATGAACAATTTATGCTTGCTAGAGATCATTTTCGAATATTGAATAATTTTTGAACCACGATTTCACGCATACTGTAATCTCTAGAACTATGTCGTGCTATCATCTTAGGAACATTAAGAAAATAAATTTGGAAATATTCACACCGATAGATTTTATCTGAAATAGTTTATTGGGAAAGCTTAATTTTTTTGAACTACTTCTATTGTCAAATGAAAAACATTAGGTGCTCTGCCAATGGATTTTAGCAAAGTATAAAGTTTTATAAAAAAACAAAAAAACATGATTTCAGGTAAACTTTATCTGTGTCGAAGGTATCAGAACTGACACTAAACCTTCAGTTTTCTTGATATTCATCTAGAAAACACGGTTTAGTATTAAAAAAAATATTATCCAGGACATTCATAGATCAACTGACTCAAAACTGAGTTCATATTTGGATATATTTCTTTGTCAGATCGACGTTACTATTAGTAAGAAACGATATGCTATTCAATACTGTATCATGTGAAACTTCATCTAAACCGCCACTCCCAGATCACTCTAAGCGCTCGTGTAAAACAATTAATCAACGCCAAAACAGAATTTGTGAAAGACCGCATAAAATCATACAACGCACATCATGGGTTATTTATGAAAAAAGGAATGTAGCCATGAATCAGGTTTAAGGTATTTCTAAATTTTTAATGCGATGCGAAGCAGAAGCATTTATGTAGTCCGTCGCGAGTTTTTTAATGCGATGCGAAGCAGAAGCATTTATGTAGTCTGTCACGAGTTTGTTTTTTTTTAATTTTATTTTTAATGCGATGCGAAGC
>CAJNYU010003198.1:0-73181 GCA_905331475.1 Rotaria socialis | reverse complement strand
GAATAGTCTATATTATGATTGGCCATTAGGAGAACTTTTAATAAAATCTGAGGCGAAATATTACTTTAGATTTAAACATTTGTGTTCACTTACCGAAACATAAATATGAATTTCGATATCGACACATTCATCACAGCTTTTTCAACAGAAAAAGTACCCGTGCCAATCCTATGTCGTTCGGGCTTGCAGACCCTGTATGACTCGTTTGGTTTCTTAATCATTGAAAATCGAACTACATTTTCAGTATTCATTCAATACTTTCTTGAGAGGTAGAAAAATCTAATGAAAAGTGAAGTGACAATAATAGAATAATAATGCTTATGAAATATTGTAATTTGCTACCAACTTGATATGCAACGTTAAGATCAATCGATAAATTTTTGAGTTTACTCGAGCTCGGACCACTAATACGGATTCATTCACTAGTAACATAAGACCACCTATTAACTTGAGTGAAATCTACTTTCGTCAAAAAGGAAAAACGTCGAGAATAAATGGAGAAGATAAGTAAAGGTGAGATTAGAGTGCAGATTCTTCACCTTTGGATCATTTGGCGTAAGTTTAGCAGATCCTGACGATCGACACTCACTTTCTCGAAACTCAAAGAATTAGCCTCAATATGAAAGCAAATAGCATTTTAATCAGCACTTTCAGAAGGTTGTTCAAACTTGTAAGTGTGCTCTTCTCTATGATATATATATATATAACACTTTCGCGTAACAAAACAAAAATTTATAGAGTGAGGCAGAACTTTCTTCTGTGACGGCAAAGATATATCCTTTGTCTTAATTATGTTTGTAAGATATGCATCCTTTTATTAAGCTCGTGTCTATAAAAGCAGTAGATAGCAGCACGCTAAGCAGAAAAATAAAGAAAAATCATTCTGACATATCCGACTGTTTTTAAAACGGCGGAGTTAACATGCACGATTGCAAATGCGAAACGATGCGTATATATCACGGATAATGCTGTCAAAGCAAAGAATCATTCGAGCGTATGATTCGGCAATGAATTCAGACCATACTGTAGTCCAATGAGCTGAATTATACAAGCGAAAAGATGCACTAATTCATGGCTGAATGATTCACTACTCTCACAGGCTTGGAATCCAATTGTTGTTGTCGACTTGTTCCAACTTGATTAATTGCCGGCCGACACGAAAATACCTTCTTCATCCATTTGTTCAGCTCAGGAAAGAATGCGAGAGATACCCAAGGAAGGAAAACATATTCTACGTCGATAAGATCAAAAAGGTAATCCATTTGAATCTCAAGAAGAAACATTGGGTCGTAAAGCATTTGAACAAGCATAATGATAACACCCGGCATCCATGCTACGAAGAATAGACCCGATAAGCAAAACAGTTGTAATATCATCCGTCGTTGTTGTCGCCATGCTACCGATTGTTGTAAACGTCGCTTCTGTCTTGCTACTCGTATGATTAAGATAACATTCGCAGTAATATCAATAATGACAGGTGTCGCGCTATTAACCAGCATGTCGAATGTACCCAGTACTTTATCAAATGCAAAATAGCAATCAGCGAACCCACACCCATTGTTCGTATAATCCCATTGAGTTCCATCGCATGGGTAAAGTATAATGGCGAACAGATAGAATAAAACCGGATAAATGAGACAAAGAATGAGTGGTAGATCATGTAGTAGTGTTCGCATCCAAGGTTTCTTCAGGAAAGGTCCATTAAAAATGAGCATGTGTCGTTGAACAGAAATTGCAGCCAACAAAAATGCACTGCTTACGAAGCTAGTGTATTCGAAAGCCGTCCACCATGTACAATAGATTGGCGAAGCTGGACTAATGTAACCAAGAAGATAGAAGTGAAGTGTGAGTGGCATACTAAATGATAGTCGACAGAAGTTGACTATGAGCAGAAGAAGTAGTGCAAAGTTTTGAGGAACTTTCAAAGCATGGTAATGCTTAGTGAAGAAGGCGAAAATAAAAATCGAAACAGCAATGGCTGGAACGAGAAAGACGAGAATGATCCAAAATTTAGTGTGAAAGATGTGAAGTCTCGCATTGTCTAATGTGGTTGTATCCGTAGAATTCATCATTGACGTGGTGAAAAGACAGAATGATTCCGAGTATGCGAATGCTTCGCGATTCACCTCCTCACTTTCTGCTTGAAGACACTTTTAAAAAGAATTAACGGATGTGACAGAAAGAATCACACTATTTTGATTTCACTTAAACTCAGTTAGTTTTTTAAATTTATGCTATAACTGTGATCCTAAGATCCTAACAGTACTATAGATGTGAAGTGAAATAAGAAGAATAAGGCAATCACCTAGAGAATGAACATAGAATAATATAGAGAACCAGCAAAGAAAAACAATAGAAAAAACTAAAGAACGGATACATATATATGATCAGCGAAACGAAAAAAACCAGCAAAAAACGAGAGACGTACACACTCAAAAAGAAAAAAAAATGAAAACAGATCAATTTATATCAAATCGGATACAAATCAATCTGCTACTCTCAACTTTCACTTTTCAGTAATCGATTATTAGTCGATGCTTTTTTAATGAATTAATTAGTTTTGCTTTAATAAACTAGACGGTATTCGAGTTTCACTCAAATACGAAATGCGGTGCGAAGCACGATATGAGTATATCCAAAAAAAAAGGTATATTTTGTAGATGCTCAAAGATCGTTTTGACGATCTTTCATATAACAAATATGTTTTGAAGATTTTATCGCTTTAAAGAAATAAGTCTTATTGGTATGACGTTTGAAAATTTACATTTTTAGCAAGGAGCTAATCACAAGAAGAAACTTAAAAATTATCACATAGACTAGTACATGTTGTAAATCATCGTTCATTCGGAATTACTGAGTTCCAATTAGAATCGTATTGATTAATGATCTCTTTGAATGAGTGCAATACGATTTGATATTCGAGATTTGTTGATCAAATTAATAAATAACTTTCTTTTTTTTAAGCTTGTCTTTTGTCACATATCTAATTATTGTTTTAAATTATATGTTTATGGCACCAGTTATGATTTATTAGCTGGCGAATTTTTCTTTCTGTTTATTCGTTCGTTAGATAATTAAATGGCTTTTTAACAGGATCTAGAAATGTAAAAAAAAATAGAATATTTAGCGTGATTTGTTATACACTAAGACCTCAAACACACGAGGCGAATTAAAAGTGTATTTACAACTATGATTATTGTAAAAGGACGCGGGACGTTAACAGCCGAAATCGGCCCCCTGTCCAAACACGACTTTTTCGTTTTCATTATGCTAGTTTTGACGCTGCATCGACATTTTGAGCCAAATTTTATCATTATATCAAATCTAGACAACATCTGCATTACTTTTTCTATTGCACTAAAATCCACTGTATTTCCCTTGGGGAGCCGATCATTTTGATAAAATATTTCAGTTATCATAGTTACTACTTATTTTAATTTACCCGTCAGATTGTAGCCCTTTTCACGCTCTCTCTGATGGTATGTCAACATATGAGAAAAACTACTGAATTCAATTTGGCACCGTCGGCATATCATACAAAAGTTCTAGAAAAGGTGAATACCGATGTTGATACTTCTCGCGAAAGACTCAGGTGATAATGTCGGTCCACGCTTATTTATATATCATTCGATAGAGAATTTCGAGATCTATCAAATGATTATAAAAAATGTTGGAAAATGAGTGGGTAACGATAAAATGATCTTTGACCTACTGTACATGCATGTAAAAAAAATATCATTTTTGCTCATGACGAGTCTGATGCGGTCGACAGAAAAACGTCGGTCCACCCTTATTTATATATCATTCGATAGAGAATTTCGAGATCTATTAAATGATTATAAAATATATACAAACAGTATGCAGAAAGACAGTTTCGTTTTTTTTATTGAGAATTTTGTACTTGTCGTTTTTTCTCCTTGGTTCGATATTCTAATTTGTATTTACGTATATTGGTGTTAGTAGCATAGATGAATATAGGGATTTTTGTTTTTATGCAGTATACGTTTTTTTCAATTGAAGGACATTTGTTGACAACATTACTTTATTGCGAGATGCATGTACTATTGACTGTTTAGTGTTTTGCTCTACTAATTGAGTCATACTTGGTAGAAAGAAAAAGTTTCATGATGCATTTCTTTATATAGTAATGTTTAGTTATCCAGTCATATATGAACTAATCGCGACGTAAGGCAGACATTTCATCTAAGGTCACTGTCTTAGTGTGTATCCCTATTGTGAACGTTTAATACACAAACGGTTATAATGAATGAACGTTGTTGCCCGTGTGGTGCTCGTCTTGATCGCAGTTCTTGTGTCCGACCACTGAAGTCACCATGCCTCAGAATGTTTATGTCTATTCTGGAAGCCGCTAACCGTCGTCTCAAATAATTTAAGGACTTTGGAAATACCATTCAAAACTCGTCCCTAGTGTACTTAGAATCTGACATGTCAATTTTTTGCGCTTTCATCAATCATTATCAACCACTTATGACAAGATCTAAACTGGAAGATGAAGAGATAGGTGTATAAATAATGCAATTACGCCAACAAAAAATTTTTAATTCAACTCGCAATTATTTTTAGCATAACTTTTTCTGCGACTTGTATCATGTCCTTATTTAGCTCTTAGAAGAAAATACTCTAATCAGGCGGTTTTCTCTATGGGAGATAATTAATCATACCGAAATCATAGATGGTTTTCCTATTATGACACAAGACGATCTAGGAGATCTCACTTTCGGTAATAAATGTTTATTTAATTTCTCACAACTATATATTTTTATAGGTGTTTTTCAATTGAAACGAGCACATTCTTATGCTGAGGAACACTGTTCAACTACCAATCTAACCAGTGACGTGGCTTACAGGGTGTGTGGGTGTGGGTGAGGATAACCATAATAGTCCAGCCACATTCACACACCCATCGAAAAATATGGATCCGTTCAGGAGTTATAGCATTGTAAATTTTACAAAAAAAAAAATTTCTTTGTTTCAAAAATTCAAAATGCTATAACTCCTGAACGAATCCATATTTTTCGATGAAATTTGAAATCTGTCGATGAAATTCGACCTAGATTACGATAACATTATGAAAATCCCAGTATCACTGAAACCCAAAAAACGTTTGGGTGGGGCAATAAAAAACTATTTTTTTTCGCAAACTTCAATCACAAAAATGTTTCGATAAAAAGTCATCATATGGATCCCGTATCATCTTTCACAAGTTTCATCGGGATCCCATGCTCTGAAGCTGAGATACACCATGATCGAAAATCACCGGCCCGCCAGTGACCAGTTACGTTTATAAAGTAATGTCGAATGAATGAGCTATCCACTAAAGACTATTTAACATCAATAACAATGATTAACAAAAGTTAACCGTCGATTTCAAACTAACTTAAAATGTCCCACTTTAAGATTCTCGTATTCTCGTAAACTGTTCATATGAGAATTCAACAATATCTTGTGAGATGAGATTGGGTCTATATAGATATGATTTCAATTTGTAGCTCATACTGACATCCTCATCCACAGCATGAAAATAGTTATTGGGTGAATGTTGATTTTCTCATGAAAAAATTTAAAATTTAAAATTCAACGATATATGATAGTTTTTATACGTTAGTGAGTTAATTAACGGTAAATTAACGGTTAACTAAAAACCGTTAACGTTAATATTACGGTTAACGGCTTTAGTTAACGTTTATTTTAAATTAACGTAAAAGTACCATCCCTAATTGACATAAGGTAAATGATAACACGAATGTTACTTCCAGGACACTGGCTCCCAGAATAATTCAGAGTGTGAATGAAGATTCAGACATTGGATTTTGGTTGTGACTACGACTTGGTCTGGGTCTCCGGAACAAATGTTGTTGGGGAGAAAGTATGACAGCATCATTCATGAAATCCTAAACTTGACGTTTTACTTTATTATCTCTCTCGCAAATTAACAAAAGCATAGTTCTAGAGAAAAAAAGGATTTTACGAAATTTATTTTTGTTTATTGGCTTGTTGAATATGTCCTTCGAATTTTTCTTTTGATTCCAGAAGGCGCTTGAGAGCTGCTTCAAGTATTTGTATGTGTCTGTTTGCAGACATGTGTGGTAAATTTTCGAGTAGAACTCCTGTTTTTTTCAACTCTTCCGCATCATTCTTGAATATTTTTAATTTGATAATTGTATCATGAGTAGCAGTTAATGCGACGTTCACAAAATCACTAAATCCATTGAGTACTTTTAAATTACGCTCGTGTTTTACAATGTCAAGTTTGCCTTCACTACGTAGCCAAGACCAGATTGATCCGTGTTCTAATTCATCTATTGCTGTCTGAGAAATATGTTTTCCTTTAAAGTTTAATTCTTCAATGGTCTCTAATTTATCTTTAATCGATTCCAATGACATAGAAGCATCTTGAGCTTTGAATAAAACTTTATCTATTTGTTCAATAGTTGATGTGGGTGTGGGTGTGGGTGCGTTTAGAATGGAACTTTTAGATTCAAAGCACCTTACGATGCGTTTCGACTGTTGCTTAGACAGTCATCTTCAGGTAATTTCAAAATTTAATCAACTGCATATCGATCAAATAATCTTTAAGTAAAAATTTATAAGAATCAAAGCCAATTGACTTCTGGGTGTGGGTATGTGACTAGCTACCATAATCTAGATTATCACCGTGAAGCTAGCACGACGGAGCTAGCACGATGAAACAGAGATTCAACTATAAGTCTTCTCAGAAGTATTGCCGGCCCATAAAAACCAGACAATTCGATGTAGAATTTAATTCTGAATCAAATGGTGATACTTTTATTCTCCGGCATACTTAGAAAGAAATTTTACCTACACCTTTGTTTTCTTCTAAATAGGACAAGAAAAACCAGATAGAATTTTCTCAAAGTATTGTCGGGGAATAAAAGTATCACCATCCGATCCAGCATTAAATTCTGCATCGAATGGTCTGGTTTTTATGGGCCGGCAATACTTCTGAGAAGACTTATAGTTGAATCTCTGTTTCATCGTGCTAGCTCCGTCGTGCTAACTTCACACTGATATATATATCAATAAACACGAAACGCGTCGGCAAAATTAAACTCTACATTTTTAAAAATGATTTTGAAATACAAGAACTTGAGAATTTAATTTAAAATTTATAATCGGCTAATAATCGGTTGCTGAAAAAGCAAGAGTCGAGACTAACAGATTGAGTTGTCTTTTCGTTAAATGATAGGTTGATCTGTTTTCCAATTGATTTAACCACACCCACACCCACACCCATATCTATCATTGCAGTCTAAAAAACAACATTTCATTCAATATCTCTTATTGAATTGGAACAAACCATTTTACCAGACAAAGATTTAAAATATCTGTATTTACGTTTGTTTTGTCTGGAAATTATAAATTATAATATACTTGTAATCAGATTTTTGCAACTTTAAAAGACTAATATTATTTGATTTAATCTTTGCTGCTTTATTTTACTCGGATGAAAGACATTAATCATTAATTTTGATAAATTCGAGTTTTTTAACTGATGAAGACAAAATTAAATCAAATGCCATCTGCATTTTAAAGTCGGAAAATCTTATTACCATTAGATTATGGCCAAAAAACAGTTTTCTTGCCCTTTTGTTTTGCTACATAAATAGTGTGAAGAATAAATATGTATTTAGAAAGTAAGCACTACAAAATAGGAAGTTAATCTTATGCCATATTCAAGTCAATTCTTTTGGGCTTCGAAAAATAGTTTTCGCCATCGGGATAAACCATTTCCATCATTTTTGAACCGATGATAGGCATTGTCAGCAACTTTCCAGTCTGCCGAAAGTCGTTTGGGTGGCATGCCGTCTTTAGGTTGCTGGATACCCCACCATCGCCATTTACAATTATTAAAAGCACATGTTTTCGGTTCGGCATGGTGGCCACATACTGGGCACTTCGATACATAAGCGTTGGTGCTACCAACAAGATCGAATTGTCCATATCCGATATTGATAATCACTGTCTTTTGATAGACTACACAGTGTGAATTGGTACACAGAGCCTCAACAGAAAGACCGCTATTGGTTGAGTCTGAATCAGGACTATCGGAATTCCACTCATGACATGTGAGACCAGCCGTATCGCTCGCATCGACATAATATAGACCTAACTTGTTATGAACAGCAACGCCATTAGCAAAATATGTGTGTGGGTCGGCAGTGCGCAAATTGTAGACACGTGTCGCTGGAGCAACAATAGTTTTCTTGCTTATGATTGATTTTGCTTGAAGACAGCCATCGACTAAACTGTGGATGCAATCGTTGATGTGAAGTTTCCTAAGTGCACAAAATTTTCCGTTTCCGATGAAGAATGGATGTTCTTGTGTTACGCATAGCACATTTTGTCCAACATTTAATTCGATGTATTCATCGACATCATAAACAAACACTTCTTCAACCGATGTAGTGACAATTTCACCAAACGACCTAAATGCAAGTAAACTGTCACCCACTTGAATCTCGCCAATGCATTTTTTGGTTCCATTAGAAAGTGAAATGAGTGTATCGGGTAGGAAACAGCCATGTCGAAATTTCTTCATTAGGTGTACAGTGGAGTCTAAACTTAATAAAATTTGATTAGAAATCTGAATAAAAAGTATATAGAGTTATTCACAGAATGACTAAAATATTTAAATTTCGGGTGAAATATTTGGTTTCTTCATCATTTTCAATAGCACTGTAACGGAGCTTATTAAACTCACTTTTAACATATTCACTACCAATATATAGAATGCTCATCTTTGTGACAAACACGTTTTAATGATAATACTAATGTATGGCATAAAAATTTCGAACTTCTAAATCCTGAAAACTATTTATCCAATTTTATAAGGGATTATTGTTTTTGCAAGATAGTAGTTTCTGAAGGAAAGCATGCAAATTATAAAACTAGTTTAGCAAAATTTTGACCGTTAATTTTTTTTTAACAAAAAAGCTTCTTACAAAGGTCTATCGAAGTTTTCTGGGCTAAGTAATCCGAATCTGTTGTCGATTCATCGATATATTGTCAGTCTGATATTTCTCTGCAAACTAGCAATACTAATACCTACTTGCTATTGATCTTATATAAGAAACTTGAAGTTGTCGACCAATAAGTTACGAGAAACTGAGATATCAATGTAAGTACATCTTTTTATCGCCTTATTCGAAAATTTCATAGTTGGGAATGTTAAAATCATTCTGTGGGATGAACGTGTATGCTCGCTAATTATATTTCTGATTAGCTCTCATTTAATGTACGATTCTTCTCCTTATCATGGAATTCTTTAGCTGTTAGTCCATAAGAAAATACTCCTACACACTACATACTATGACGAATGCCTAAATCCGACAGAATGCGATGATCTTCAAGCTGAACATTATTGAAGAACAGGTGTTGATGATCATTTGATATACTCGTTCTGCTTTCGATCTTGCGTTTGATCTCCTCGATCGTATCACTGTCTTCGCAATCGATTGTAATAGTGCTACCAGCTATCAAATACACGAAGAGTTGCATTGTCGTGTACGTAATGAGCGAGTGATTGTGGGCAATCAAGTAAATCTAAAACTAGAATATTCTACAAATAAAGCAAGACAAATATGAAAGATCGTCGCTTTAATAATATGGCCGTGTGATGATGAACGACTCAGATTACGTTTCTTAATGTGACATCTAACGCCAACCAAGCCATTCACTTAGTGGCAGGTGGTAAAATGCCGTGAACAAAAAAAAACAATCTATAAAGGAAATGATCTATTAAATAGATAGCTACGAGTTTCTTGTCGTTCAAGAATGTTCTGCATAATTCTTAAGGATATCTGATGCAAGATGTCACGTATAAATCCAAATAAATCTATAGATATCGGTTGGATGTCAATGAGGAAACATTTACTAATGCCCATACATACGTTCCATCTTGATGATATTGTTCGTTCTAAACATTAACATTTATCAATTTTTTATCATTTAATTTTTTTTTGCATAACTGATACAAATATCTGCCAAGAGACATGTTGGCATATTCAAAAAAACATTCTTTAATACAAGTTAACAATTAAATTGTACAAAGTTCTTATTTAAATTCACGTTTTGTATCAAATAGACTGAGGCAATTAAAACTAATTTTCACTTATTCATAATTAATCTGAGCAACACATTGAACAACATGGAACGACGACGAAAGACGTTGCATCAGGATCGTTTTCATGCCGATGAAGAAGAGCCGATGATCGAAAAATAAAAAAGGCTAATAAATCAATTGACTTATTAGGATTGCATGCGTGAAAATTAAATTTATGGTTTTAAAACAGAACTTTTGGCATTAGATGGTGGAATCGTTCCATCGATATCGTCGTTTGTTGACTAAGAATGAAATACTAAACCTGAATAGAAAGAAAAGATCTAAACACTCGACATCGACCAATTGTTTCAGCATTGTCGACTATTTAGTTATACCATCATTTATATCGAATTGTGCCCATCATTAGACGTGTTTCATGCTGGAGTTTGAAGTAATCTATACGATGAAACCATTAAGTATATTTTTGCAAAACGTCAGCTATCCTACCTATGAGAAGAAGGCAAGAAAAAGAAGTGTTTTTATAATTTAAAAAATATTTCTTTTGTGAAAGAACAGCAACTCTCAAGACGCTGATGTTCACAAATTGGTTTGTTTTTACAAAAACAAAACTCGTTTTTTTCTTGTTTTCAAGGTAAAAAAATGAAAATTTAAATGCGTTAAAATGAGCTCTTGTATAAGGGTGATAGCATTTGAAACCATACGAGAGTCAATAAGAAACGAACATGTATTTCGCAACGAAAAAATCAGATGGCGTTGGAAAAAATAGTGTCCCTTCATAGGTGTCATGGAACTGGTGAATTTTTTCTTTAGTGTATAGTTTTTTGAAAGGTTATAGTTGTGAGATGTGAGTAGATACCAATGTTGCAACCGAGTAGGGCGTGGGTGTGATTAGCGATGCGCCTTCGAATATTTTCTTGCAGAATACCCACACCCAGCCTTTTCAGAAATTTATCAACCAATTTAATAGAGTGACGAATAGAATTCTTTCAGTAAAATGATTTTGTTGAAATTGAATCAGCAGCCTATGCATTGATCAATATGAAACAGTCTTCATTGATGAAGTTGAGATAGATCTTTCAACATAGTACCCTTGTTGTGTATTATTTTTCATGAACTGTATTCTGAGGTATCACCAAAACTGAAGAAAGAAAACTGTCCTTGGCAAAATATCTATTTAGGTTACTATGTATGTGTCGCATGTATATCATTAATGACAGAAGAACAGTGTTGAGCAAATGTCTTTATCGTTCGTTGCATATACAATATGAAAATAGTAGGTAAGGTGCTCTCTTTCATTCCATGGGGTTCATTGAAAAATGTTTAGTGGGTCGATGTAGGTTTTATACGTCCCATTCTTTCTCTTAACGGAGATTGATTCTATCGTTAAATATTATTTCTGACCATCAACATCTCAATGGATGCTGAGGCACATTGAATTATGATAGAAATTTATGAAAAGCAAGACTTTGATCCTTCGATAGATGAGTGAGCAGAAATCATAATGCCAAATGGTTGCATTTATGGAAACCGACTAACATCAGATGAGATTGACTAGGATAGTTTCTTCAACAATCACGTATCACCAATCATCATTTGTAAATATAAAATCTAGAATACTCTTTCTTTCCCATTTCATTTAATACAAGTAACGCGACGTTAACGTCCCAAACCCTCGACTGAAAGGTCTACAATATCTACAAAACACAACTACCTGACTAATTCTAGATTCGTAGATTTCATTCAGTTCTCGGGTGAATGAATTCGATAGGGGATCATATTGGATTCAACCAGCCTACAAAATCCGACGGAAGAAAACATTTAATTAATTGAGCACTAATTAGCACATTAAGCCAACATTATATGGTAATCCGAGTCGAATGTAGGATCTCGGCAGAATCCGATGCTAGGATTCGATGATAATCCAATGATACCCGGACACTATGGATCGGAAAGTCATTTCACAACCAAGAATCCTATAGGACTTCACCGGTTTATCGAAAATTTACATAAAATCCTATCGAATTCCTCTGGTGTCTGATCGGATCCGATTGTCGGAATCATTCTTGTGGGTTGTCTTTTTGATGTGTAATCATTGATCAATGATCACAGTGTCACTTGAGGGTGTGAGTGTGTGGGTGTCTCTATTGTTCTTCTTCTGTACCCCCCCCCCCGCTCACCCTATTATTGTGGCACAATATACAATCATTGACACTTATGAAGATTTCTCAAAAACAAACAGCAGACATTCATAATCGGATTTCATATATCGTTATCAAATATCATAAGTACTCAAGAATTGTACTGTATTGGTTCAACATTTTCGGTCAACGACTTATTGTCATCTGCGATTCAACAACAATTGATACCAAAGACTATAATGCACCACTAAGATTGACATGTTCATTAGTGATAATGTGAATTTGAAACATTTGTACATAGATACGGAAAAACAAAATGATTCCTCAGTACACAGATTATGTTGGGTAAATAACAATTAGAAGTTGAATATTATCTTTTGCAAAAAGTTCGAATCAATTGATTGATAATTCTTTCAGCAATCTCATTTAGAGAATCAGCATTATATTCGTTTTATTTGCTTTATATTTGCATCTTGTTTTGAATTGCTTTTCATTCATCATAAGTTATTTCTATTTAGTGCTAAATCTCTTTAAGCCCTACCACAAGTTGAAGTATTAATATCCCAGGCAAACAAAAAAAAGCATGCGATGGATGAGACGAGCGGTCGAAAATTTGATATATACATATATATTTTGCTCGTTCTGTTTCAATTTCGACACGTCGGCAGTCATCGAAGTTTCGAGTACTCCGAGAGAAGCCACCCATCGAAATAATACTACCGACTCCTCAAACACATTTTAATCATTTGACTAAAACAGACATATTGAAAGGATCATTTTCAGTGTTTCAAAAGAGTAAAACCGATCGTAATAACAGTTTTGATGGAGGAGTCTATCATCTTGATTATGTGAAGCGTCAAAATCCGATTTTAAAATATTCTTCATTTTTATTCAATAATTTTCGTAGAATTATCCGAGTTTGCTTCATAATTCACCTTAATTTCAAAATTTTCTGATCAAAATCGATCGTCTATCGATTGAAACTAAAACTAAAAGTCGCCTGCTTTTTTGACTACGACAGCAATAATGAATGTCCACGTTGTGAATTTAAAAAAATTACTAAATATTGACCTCATTCTTTCACGTGCAAATTGATCGATTATCTCATATTGCACGTCATATTTATTCCATAAGTAATTTATACGGAATCTTAAATAAAATAAAAAAATGTTCTTATGTCACTTACAAAGATATAAAAAGTTTTCTCGAAAAAAAAATAAATTTTTAGTGTTCAAAAAATAATCTTTTCTCTGGATGAAAAATATTATTTCTAATGTTTAAAAGAAAGTTCTCTCTCTGAACAAAAAGTATTATTTTCAGTTTTCAAAAAAATAAAATAAAAAAGCATGAAAAACAAGAAGTCCTATCTTCTTATGAATTAAAAAGGCCGTTTTGATACACGAATAATAGTTCATATTTAGCTCAACTGTTCGACGAAAGTGAATCGTAAGTACCCATGCGCAAATCTACTTCTCCGCATATGTTCAATAGGTTTCGACTACTCGAAATTTATACGCGATGGGTCTGGACTAGTGCCCGGCGTGACTGTGACCGTGACTAAAAGGTAGTCACGTACAGCCACGGTCAACAATACTAAAATTTCATCGATCCTTTATTTTGCGTTAGTTACAAGCATTGGATTATAGACAGCACAAAAATACTCTGTACTGCTGTCATTTCGATAATTTATTTGTTTTTCTTTTCAAAGTCAAAACATCTGTACATAAGTATCTTGATGGTGTGAGAAACTGAATAAAAAAATAGGAGAAAAATCTTTGACATCACTGTTCATGCATCAGCAAACAAATCAGAAACCGAAAGAATCAAAGATTCAAGTAAACCATGACCAATAGGCAGTACAATATCGATAAGATTAATAAAATCTTAATTCACCATTTACTGACTCAAACGATCGACTGCCAAAAAAGATTACGTTAATGCATTGGTTAATGCATATTTTGATTTTCCAGAAATAGAATTTGTCTTTTTTTTTGTAGGATTAAAATACGATGTAAGTTTATTTTCGTCACGTCTATCGATCGAAGGTTTTTTAGGACACGATTCAACATGTTTTTTGCATACCACCAGTGCCAGTGTTGAGTTTATATGCAATAAGTATCATACAATCAGTATACATAGCATAATCTTGTTTTGTGCTATATCAGTAAAAATGGTGCTGTAATTAAGCCACACTTTTGATTCATGAGCCTTGCCACTTTGATTTATGAATGCAACTGAATTGTCTTTAGTGATGATCAAGTGCATCAACTTCTGTTTCGACAAGTATTTTTGAACCGAAGTTGTATTACTCATTCCCAACTGAATATCATAACTTTTATTATTAAATATTAAAATACATCGATTGTTTCCTTGTACAGAAAAATATCCTTGCTGACTTGATCAATAGAGTGGATATATTTGGCCTTAGTGAAAAAATACCTAGTTCACGAGAGAGGTTGTAAGTTACTGTACTAAAGCTCCGTGACCGTGATCGTGACCAAAAAACTTGGTCATGCCGGGCCCTAGTCTGGACAACTCGAAATTGAGACATCTATCGGATAAAAAATTTTTTTTTTTCGATGAAACTCCGATCCAACGGAAACGATTATTCGAGTGGTTGAAAATTGCTAGTAAAAACAATATATCGCCGAGCCCTCGGCCCATCGAAAAAAACCTATCGAATGGTTAGTTGGGATATCACCAACAGGTAGTTGGACTTTGTAAATGAAAATGGCACATTTAGCAATCAAATTTAGAGTGATGATTAAAAAAATGAAATTTGTCCACAAAAAAGTTCTATAAAACAACTTAGTTTCACATATATTGTTATACGATTTGCTTTTGTATTTTTTTTCTCTGCAACACGACCAATCAAAAAGGAACAATACATTATCCATTGATGATAATTATAATCTATAAGGTCTTACAAAATAATTCTTATCGGTGTTGATCGTTCGTTCGTGTTAGCTTAAGCTATTGGTTAGATGAAAATTGTCCATTAAGTTTTAAACACAATAAACGATTGTAAGAAACTAAATCCGTTCAAAAGACAACAATTAAATACTTTACTAGGGTTATGACTATACTTCTTTTTGCTATTTGTTCGGCAAAGATAAAATTTTATAATGCAGAATATGGTAGTGATTGTGATTCAGAAACAAAGTCTTTTGATTGCTTGTATACCTTAATAATAGGTTTGATTTAATCTCATAAACAAATTCAATTTTTTGTCTCGGAAATTCAAGCTCCGAAAAGCACAATAAAAATATTTATAGAATTAGTCATAATCGAAAACTTCATATTTAATATCAATTATATTTGTTCTTTTCAAAGCTTAATTTTCAAGGATTATAAATTTATTTATTTTTTAAAACAGCTATTATCAAGATATAAAAGCCATTAGGAAATTTGGTATTTCTAGTCGAAGATTGATATTGTCGATTTATTCACATAGTGGTAACGACACTAGAGACAAAAAAATGCTGTGCTTTTACATTCTTACTATAATAACATTCATTGCAGTTGATGCTTTATCATTTGCTGGGCAACGATCATATGGGTCAATGATTTTCCACATGACTGGACGTGCTCCAACAGATTATGAGAATTACGGATGTTGGTAAGTGACTTGATGAAAATGAGAACATGCACATATTTCAATAATTTTTTATGATAAATTAGGTGCCGCACAGGAAGTAAACCAGAGAGATATGTTGATGATGTAGATCTATGCTGCAAATTTCGTTTCCATTGTTATGATGTAGCTCTCCAATCATCTAAATGTAATGGAATCGCTGCAGAATATTCCATTCAACTGGATAGATCAATTAAGTGCATTGATTATAATGAAACTTGTGCTTATGAACTGTGCATATGTGATAAACAAGCAGTTGAATGTTTTAAGAAGAATTTAGATAAAATTAATGATACTTTTTTTAATTTACCGAAAAAGGAATGTCGATTCGAACGTAAGTAATTAAAACTGAACATTTCGTTTCTTCTAACCATATATGTAGTATATATAAACTAATTATCGTAAAATGAAATGTTATGTATTAGTGAAATAGGTGAGAAATAATGAAACAAAGATCAATTAGTCGAATGGGTTATATTGTGAAATGCCTTATCAGAAAAAAACATCGTTATATAATGTTTCTCTTTTACATATAAGTGTAGATGCCGTATTTTGAAAAAGCACGAATTTCTGTACAAAATAGTAATGCAGCAGTCTTTCGAATATTTTCTAAAGAAGCGATACATTGTTTAACGTACAATGGCAAAAAGCTTTTTATGCTCCCTTAAAGAATCAGCATAAGGGTCTGATGCTGTTATCCCTAGAGTACTATCACAATTAGTATGCATCATGAAAATTGTCTAATACAAAAATATGTAAGTTTAGTGCACTTTTCATTAATGTTAAGAAAAACTGTTTATGCTATTTTTATATTATTTAGTTTCATCTAAGCTGCTAAGATCATCCTTTATTTGTACTAATATTATACATATTAGATAATGTTTACGAATTATACCAGTCATTTATGATCGATTCTGAAAATGATTCTCCAGTTAGTTGTTAAATATTTGAACATTTATTTTCAATTGACTTACCTACACTATTAGTCTTTAGTCTTTGTTCTATTAGAAATCCATCGTGAAGAAACTATGTGGATTTTCCTAGGCAATTTTTCAGCTTCAAAGTTTATTAACGTGAAAAAATCGTTTAATGAACCTGTTTATGAGCTACTTGAATGAAGAAAAACACTAATTTAGTCTCTACGGAGTAGACAACTTTCAGGTCCTAACTAACCCTCGTTACTTAGTTGTGAGATTTGAAAGTTTCTAAAAGTAGGGCTGACAAGTATCGAGAGCTTATGGTGAAATTGAAGTACCTCAAACATTACATTTCAGGCTTTTCCATTTATAGCTGAACGAAAAAAACTGATTTCTGATATAGTTCATCATGTTGTGCCTGGCCATATTTTTTAAACAAAACTTAGCAAAGACTTATTTACAAGAAACTAGATATATATGATAACATATTTCTTGCCCAGGCCTTTATTGAACTTCATACATTATTATTTAGAAGAAAATACAACAACCACTGATGTCCTATGTCAAAAAGCAAAATGGAATTCCAGTGGAATAACTGTTGCCACTGGAGAAGGAATATTTAGCATATTTGTTGATGTCAATAACAATATATATACAGCCCAAGCAGATTTTTATAACCAGCGTGTGTTTAAAAATAGTTCCGATGGTAAAACTGTATATCAGGTAGTTGACTTTGAGGAAGTGCAATCAGCAACTAACTGGAGAGATCAGTTTCGTTATCCAACAGCTCTTTTTGTAGATAACATGGAAAATTTGTATGCTATAAGCAGTTTGGGAAGTCGCATGCAGTCAGTAATGAATGGAAAGCCACCAAATGGATTTGAAAATATTGTAACTTACTATGGATACACAGTTGAAAAACTGACAAGAGGTTCTACTAAACAAGTTCGGGTAGCAGAACTTAAAAATGCCTTGAGGATTGTCCGTTATAGACGTTCGATTTCAAGATAAAAGTTTAAGAGATACAAATTTGCACTAGGAAGTTGAGCATGCGTTGAATATATCGATGTTCGAACAATTTTTTAGAAAGAACATGGAAGATCGTAAACCCAATTTTCATTTCAAAACTTTCCTATTCTGAACGCATAGCAACATCCAGTTTTCTGAGATATAAACAGAAAAATATTTTATCAAGTTCTTTTTTCTCTAATTTTTCATTTATTTGAAAGTTATCTATCGAAAGTTAAGCAAGCGTATGAAACTATATCTCAAAGAAAAGAGAAATTATTTTTGAAATTCTGTTGTCCCAATATGCTATAGAGAATATTCGTCACTTTTTTATCTTGCAACTGAAATGACCGACAGAATTGAGTATGATGTATTATAGTAGGTTTCATATTTTTCTTCTTTGTGTGAACTAATGTCTTAAGTCTTTGGAATATGTTGTTGCAATCAGTTGATTTCTATTGTATGTCAATCTAAATTTGATCAAAAAACATAAGAAAAAGTTGAAGCAGGATTAAAACAGCTTGAAGAGTAATGTCATTACAAAAATGTTATTGAAGACTGAAAAGATTTTTGACAAAATGTTCATATTATACTAGAATGTTTCCATAGATCAAAAAGACCAAGTTTATAATAATCATGTGAAATTTTCTAAATAAAAGCTTTTTCTTGAAATAGACTCAAGGCTTTTAGGAAAAATTCCCACTCATTTCATTCAACTCTGCAATACTAATGTAGAAACTCAAGGAAAAGCTCCAATGCTGGCGATCTCTAATATGTTTCGTAAGTCAAAAGTGTATATGTAGAACTAGAATATTTCATTCACTTCAACAGTAGTATCTTCACATTGGTTTAAATTAACTACAGTGCTTGATGGGTGAGTAATATTCACTGTTGTTTTTTATTTAATCTCTTGGAAAGTGTTCTTGTTCCTCATTAAAAAGTTGTATGTAAAATAATCGAACCAGGTCACTTTAGATTATTGAATTTCAAACAAACAGATACGCAATTTTATTCAACATATCATTTTCATAAGATTCATACAAAGGAAAAATTGCAAAAGTAATTCAAAAGAAAAATTATCTAATGGTTCTTTGTTCTTTGTCATGTTTTGTAGAACTCACAATCAATATTATAATACTGCATAGTCATTAATACCTATGATGTGAAATATTTCTCTTTTGTCTTTAAAAGAGGAACGGTTTCTAGGAAAAACACGAGTTAGAATCTATGGAAGACAGCAAAAGAAAATTAACAAATGTATAGTAGGGATCGAAAACAAAAGGCTTTAATATGGACTTCCTTCATGAATAAAACATTTAATAGAACTAAATATAGCAACAGCTATGGACTTTTTGTTGACCAGGATGATAATATTTACATATCAGATCAATATTATCATTATGTTCTTAAGTTTTCGCCAGATCAAAACAGTACTGAAATTGTTGCTGGTGATATCAATGGTAAAGGAAATGGTTCTCATCAATTAAATGAACCAACACAAATATACGTTAATAGCTTCGGTGATATTTACATAGCTGACTCACAGAATCATCGTATACAAAAATGGGTAAAAGGAGCAAAAGAAGGAATTACTGTTGCAGGCGGAAACGGACTGGGTTCAATGCCAAATCAGCTGAATGTACCAAAAGGAGTATGGGTTGATGTATATGGAAATGTATTTGTTTGTGATACGAGAAATCAACGAATACAAAAGTGGAGTGTAAACGCAAACGTTGGTGTCACTGTAGCCGGCGATTACGGTGAAGGTTCAAATCCCCTACAACTTCGAAATCCACAATCATTAACATTAGATTCTCAAGGAAATATTTATGTTGCTGACACATTCAATAGACGCGTACAGAAATTTGTTCTTGAATCAACTACAACTTGTTAATGAGATTATTTTTTCTCTCTTTTCTTTTTTGGGTTTTCACCTTTTCATTAATTATTATTAATAATATTTTTTGAATGAGGAGAGAATCACATGAAATAATACTACATCATAGATTTATCTAACTGTTTATGGATGTGCATATGTAAAACGCTAAAAGAATATGACCGAATGACAGCGTACCAAAACTTTAGCTAATCAGCTTTTTTCATGCTAGAATTAAAAGACTTGAATATTTTCGAAATCTGGGTCTCTCTTTCTACCAGTGTTTTTAGCTGCGAATTAAGTCACTCAAATGATTTTTATAGCAAAAGAAAAGAGTTTTCACTCGTGGAATGGATTTCTCATGAATTTTGACTAAAGCAAATCGATGTTTCAGAATTCTTATTTATTATTAGTTTTTCGAAATTGCAAGTTTGAATTTTCTATCAGAAGAAGGATATTTTCATTTAGGGGGTGGATGTGGGTATGATGAGATGATTTACGGACACCCACACCCACACCCACACACCCAAATACATGAAAACGAAGGGTGTGTGTGTGCCTGCCAGTGACATGATAACACCCACACCCACATCCACAGCGCGTCGTAGTTGCTTGTAACACACCCCTAGTTTTCTCTTGAAAATTTGGGATTCGTTTGCCATTCTTGATTTCATTGTTGAACAGAGCAGATTGTCTTGATATGGTGTCCATTGAGCGAAAAAAAATTTAGCGAAAAAAGTTTGAGCGACGAGATATTCGCTGAAAATGTTTTTCACTGTTATAATTTTCGCGCTTTTTTTCGCTGAAAATATATTTCGCTATTTTTATTTTCGCTCAATGGACACCATATCCCACAAAGTATTCCAGCACTGATGAGACATTTCTAATCCAAACTGAAATTAAATCCAGTGTTGGGCTACCTTCTTCTCTAATCTACAACACAAAAATGTTCACTTTTACTCATTCCTTCTAATTGTTCTTTCTTATTCCATATGGTCCTTGTACAGTATTTCCATTTACACATGATTCTCTCAAGCCTTTACATTCTAGATATATGAAAAATAGCATCCAGTTCATACATGCTCATCGATTCCAATCGTGATTATCACGACATACTCCATTATGAACCTTGCTACACGTTGAAGCTCCAAATATAATTGAAAGTCAATGTATCCTACATACACAATCGCAGGTTCCCCATTACTAGACATTTCTTATTTTTCTACAAATCCAACTATGCACCTACCATTTCACTCTCCGTCTAAACAGAGTAAATTGTCTTGAATAGACTTATATTTTCTTTGAAAATATTTCAATCCAATTAAAGACCTAAGCTACCTGATGAGACTATATGAGCAATAGTCAAAACACGTCGTGGTTGCTTCTAGCACACCCACACCCTAATTTCTATACGTTGATCGGACTATTCATACGGTTAAAAAACATAATCAAGATGCTTGCGAAAACATGAAATACGAGCACATTTTAGTGCATTGAATAGCAGAGTCAAGTGACTCTTTCGTAAGTTTTTTTCCTTGATGTTGAAAGTATATGACACATTATTATGTCATAAAAAGTTTCTGTAATACTAAACTATGGATTTTGCCTACCTTTTTGTGTAATATGATTCATTACTAATGCTGTCGTGTGTCAATACAAAACGTTTACATACGCTGCCTTTGGTTTTCACGTCATTTTTGCACAGGAAACAACAAATATTGAGATTTAATGTTTTTTGCAATTCTTTTGATTGACGACATCATAGGCTTATCGCTTTCTACGGACTATTTAGAGAAGAAAAAAGAATTGAGAATCTTCCGAGATAAAATTTAGCGTAATCAGCCCAAAAGAACTCTCAGATCTTGCAAAATTTCTTTTTCGAAACGAAGGAACTTTTGCATATGAATCATTCATAACGACTGAGAATGCATATTTATCTATATATACTGTATATAATATAGAAACAAGTCATAAATTCATAAATTTAATCATATTCTTTAGGCAGAAACTGAGTTTAACATTTCTCCATTTCAGTTATTGATCTCGTCACTCAACTTAAGTAATGTCGATAGCAAACAAAAAATGTGTACAATCCAAGCAAGATGAGAAACCTTCTCAATGCACGATGTTACTTGATGTATCACCTAGATTCCAATGGGACCATGGAAATGGTTACTGTGGTGAAGTATCTCTTCAATGTATTGGTAAGTTCTCATTGTTTACTATGATAGTTAATCTCATATGCACATAAAAAGTTGAGTGAACTTTCCGATGTTCAAAATTAATTGAGTCAGAAACATGCAAAATTTCTACAGTATGAAAGACTTTGAAGATTTGCAGTTTACTGAATATATTTAGGACTTTACTATGGTGCTTGGATTTCTCAAGGTCTCATTCGTGACCTCAATAGAGGTGAATTTCTTTTGCAACGAATGCCATCCAATGATAAACGTGATCCACTTCGTACTATTAGTTTACTTCATTTCAAATATGATGAATGGGATTGGAAGAATTCACACTCGGCACAATATCGAGACTTTTGTCGTTGGATGAAACTATCTCTTCTGCGAAAACATCCAATCATGTTTGGAATCTTTCTTCCAGATGATGATTGCGACGATTATGATCATATCGTACCAGCAATTGGTATTCGATACAGATATCCCAATGAATATGATCCAGATGATACACTAATCTATTATGACCTTTATTCATCAAGAGCATTTGAAAAATGTTTAAGTGAAGAAACCATGGCATCCACCAGGGCAGAGATGTCAACAAACACACATATTCGTGATGAACGTATACCGTTAATTGTAAGAATCGATCTGTTTTAGATATAGAAAATCTAAGTTTGTATCTATCATTTCAAGAATTGACCCATGTCGCTNTTAACTCTTAGAAAATTATCAGATTTGAGTGAAAATCGCGTTCTTTCATATTTATAAACGTGCTACAATGGAATAGAATTCACTTTTCGTTTATTTATACTCTCCAGCATTAACTATTTTCTAAATTGTTTAGACTGATTATGGCATTGCAATAACAGGAGTGATGGATAAAGATCGCGTAACACTTCCTGTTCACCTAGCAGTATCAGCAAGAGATGAACCAGATCCAGTACTTAATGCGAAGTCGCGAGAGATGGATGGCACTGTTACAGTGAACAATTTGACAATAGGAAGTACTTATGTTCTTCTTCGTTATGCTTCCTACAAGTTTACTCCCATAGAAGGAGATGCTAACGATTTCATTAATTCAGGTTTCGATGTTAAACATGAGTTCATCGCAGACAACAGCACATACGTTTATAAAGACCCAAAAAAGATACCATCGAAAGGATCGGTTTATTATCGATGTGTTTTAAAGCCTGATGTTGTCCAAAATTCATGTGAATAAACTAACCATTCCTTAAAATGATTAATACCTTAAGAAGGTAAACGACAAGCCACCTGAAAAAAGAACAAGCATATGTTGTACGATACAAAAAAAGAACAGTGTGGGTGGGTGTAGTTGTGAGTTTAGATATTGGTTTCTTCTGCCCTCCCACATATCCACACCCAATCTAAAGGCCTTGTTTCAGCGGGATTCCTACGGCGTCAGTCTTGGCTTACATGGAATAGTTTATAAATGAAATGAAAGAGTACATCGTTTTTCGTTCTGTTTATGCTGTGTAGAGAGTGTAGAATAATAAAATCTTCTCTTTATAGTGGCTTCGGAAGAAAAAAGCAACTCATCGAATAAAAACCGTAAGTTATATTGACGAAGGAAAAAAGGAAGAAAGGAAAATGTAAAGTCCATTATTGAAAATGGGTGTGGATGAAGTGTGTGGCTACGGATGTCTTTGACTACTTCATATCCACAACCACACTCTGTATGAAATTGGATGAAGCTGAAATTTTCAGAATATATTCAAGTTTCATAGGATTCGAAACTTCCGTGAGAATTTAATGATTAAAGTATAGGTCCGTTACGGAATCACCCAAAATGGTCTTTGCGTTTGAGTCCTATGCGAAGAACTGGAAAATTTAGCTCAACTAAAACTGTGAAGAAAAACCTTCGAATAGGAAATTTATAGTGAAGATGACATTCTATCTGTAGAAAAAAAGAAAATTGAAAATATGTAAAATTATGCCTTTCAAAAGTGGGAAAAGCTTCGCGACAGAATCACTTTTTCAAAAGTTTCATGTTTTTTTAGTGTCTATTTCTTAAGAAATTTATTTATAATTCGAGAAAATCAACACATATGTATAAATCATAGAGATGTACAAAATGAGTGCCGATTCCAGTCATCGGGATTAACCGGGACCGGGACCGAAAAAATTACCTGTGCCGAGGCCTGAGCCCCAAAAACGTAACTATATCATGGCCGAGACCAAGACCGAAGAAAAAGTGATCCCACCAAGAGGAAGAAAGTGAGAGTTTTGTACTTCGGAGCCCAGATGAAGTAAGGGAGGAGTACAGTAAAGTAAGCCCAAGTTACAGTTGTAGTAAAGAAATAAAAAGTATGAGTATTGAAGAAGCATTAAAAATGTGAGAAAACAATGCTGCAACATGTTTCTCTAAATAGGCACAAACTGTAGATTGGTTAGAATCACATGGCCGGGATAAAAGATGAAACTTCACCCGGACAGAGACCACACTGTAAAAAAAATCCGCAGAATAATAAACGGAAACTACGCTTTTGATAGGGTATTGAGCAAAAAGAAGGGTTGATGAAAGGGGTTCGGTGGAAAAGGCAGAAAGGGAAAACGTCGGAAAAAAAAGGAAAACATAGAAGGGGAAAATTCAGAAATTCTAAACGTCGAAAGGTAAATGTCGAAAATTGCGTTTTTTGTTAATTTTAACAAAAAATAAAAATTTATTCGATCATATGATAAAATACAATAAAAAAAATAAAACTAAGTTTATCAGTAATAATTTCTTTTTTTGTGTGATCCAAGTAGTAATGCTAATCCCTTCAATAACTGCTTTGCATTGATTACCAAATCAAAAGAAAAAAATTTCGTTATCTGTAGACATCTTTTTCATTCTACGTTTTCCTTTTCAAAATTCTTCTACTTTTTTCCTCTGGCAGTTTTTCTTCGACACTGTTATTAATTATACTTTTTCCATTCGACGTTTTCCATTCGACGTTTTCCTTTCGATGCTTTTACCTTCTGCAATTTCCAGTTTCGACGTTTTCCTTTTTTTTTCGACATTTTCCTTTTCGGCGTTTTTCCTTTCTGCCTTTTCCGTCAGTTCTGATGAAAGTGCAACGTGTCACATACCCTTTTTCAGTTTTTGAAAAATCTGATAAACCCTTTTTCTAAATCATAAACCTAAAAACCGTTTATTATCTTCGTCATATACGGAAAAAAGGGTATGTGACACGTTGCACTTTCATCAACCCTTTTTTTGTTAAATACCCTATCAAAAACGTATTTTCCGCTTATTATTCTGCGGATATTTTTACAGTGAGTAGAGATCATCAAATACAAACCCACAACCACACCCACACCCACACCCATATTCAAACGGAAATTCTATCAAAAAATGATCATGAACTTTATGACTCTCATGATCAAATAGGAACATGCTATGGTCTGAGCAGTGATTATCAAGCAGCACTGAAACATTTCAAGAAAGCACTTAAAATCCAGCGCCATCGAAAGAAATCATTGGCATCGATTTGCCAATCGCTAGGTGACACCTACAAACATCTTAAGAAGCAAAAATCAGCATCGAAATACTATCGACTGGGTATCCATAGTCTTGATGAAAAAGATGAAGCTCACCGAACTGTTGATGAACACGTACATCTGTGCCAGTTATACAGAAAACTCGGCATTGTTGAATGTCAAATGAATCACTTCACTAAAGCCATGGCAAATCTACAACAATCATTGAATATATATGAGAAATTTCTAACGAATGACAATCAATATGATGAAATTGTGCAAGATATACTAGAGTCAACAGCTAAAGTTCATGAAGCAACAGAAAATATGTCTTTGGCTGAAGAATATCGAAAAAGGAAAACAGTTACTGAAAATACATGAAAACGAAGGGTGTGTGTGTGCCAGTCAGAGACATGATAACACCCACACCCACACCCTCAAGAACTTTTTCGAATCCGTTTCGAAGTAAGACTAAACAGTTTGTATTCATTGCCAATTTTCTTTTTAAATATAGTTCAATGGAGACCGAAACTACAAATGGTTTTCGATTGATTACAGGAACTTTATTAATCAAAATAAGTAAGTTAAGAATTTTTTAGCTTCTCTACTTATTCCTAAATTCTCGCTTTTTATAGTACCGATGTGGAATACAACATGTTAAACCTTTTAGCACAAAAAATAAAACGAAGAGCAAATGATATTGTCAAAAAAACTTCAAGGATGAACAACAAGAACAGTAACAACAACACAACTTTCCACAAACAAGAATTATATATCTCAAACTTACCATCATATGAAAAAGTTTTCTTTTCACAGTTATCATTCCTTAAAATAAATTTATCTCATCATATATTACTCAATGATGATACTTAGTCGAATATTCTCTTTCTTTTATTCAATATCAATGTTCGATGTCTTTATTTTATATTTCTTCGATGAGCATAATCTAAGACATAGTCGAATTTACACCTACAAAAAAATAGGTCCATTTGATCTGCATTCACAACTTCAGTTCTCCTTTACTCTTTCCTTTTCATGTGAGCATTAGCATCCTATAAAAATCCATTTCGTCTGAGAACATGTTTTATTTAAACAAAAATTGATAACATTCACAATATTTTTGTATGAGAAAAATATTCTTTTACATATTTAGGAATTCGACATTTTCCTATTAGACCTAAGCTACGCAGTTTTTTACAATTGTTTCGTATTGTATTGTTTGTAAAATGTTGTGTCACACGTTTTAGTACTTGATAATCAACAGAAAGATATAGATTATTTGGTAAACAGGCTTTCGTATCAACAAGAAATTCTTCGATATAATCATCATGAGCTTCAGTAAGATTAAGTTGAGAAAGATGTGGATATTCAGCGATTGACAAATGCTCATTTTTATCATCTAATTTTCCATATTGCTTATCATTTTGTGGTTTTTCATTAATTAAAGTTAATTTTTTCATGCATGGAAATGATTTCGAAATTTGAAAAAAAATAATGTTCAAAAGGTTGTTCATCAAACAGCGATATTTCACGAACATTGTTAGATATTCCACCTGGAAAACTATTTGTTATTTGATGATACTCTTTCCATTCGTATGGATATGAATAAATATGACATTGACTTTGCTTTATCTCGGAAAAATAATCAACACAAGAAATAATTTGGTTATTTGGAAAGTCATTAAATGTATATTGAATATCTTCATTAGACAGTAAATTGATTTGATTATCAAGACGAACAGTTGAGCGAATATTAAATTTAAATTTATTTAATTTCGGCATATGATTGATAATATTCTTTTTTAAATTATTGCCATCGATTAATCCGTTCTTGCAACAAATGGCAAGATATAAATCAAGCTTTTCTAAATTGAACATTCGATGTAACAACGGTACAATTAGTTCATCATAAGCAAGTGTATCTGTGCTAGAATGTAATGAAAAGCATTTTAAATCAGGTAAATTTCCCTAAAAAAAATAACATATAGAACTTCATTTGAATAAATTCGATTTTGATGAAAAGCAATCTACCATATTATTGCTTCTTAAACGTGAAGAACAAGGAATCCAAGAAATGTTAACATAAAATGCTCGAAATTGATCAAAACGCCCATCAAGTAGATAAAGACAGTCGCCAAAGCTTGCTACACTGACATGCAGTTCTAGGAGTGTTGACGAAATGAAGATTGGAGATAAAATCTCAAATGATATGTATTGAGGATCAATTGAAGATGAATTGAAGTTTAAATACTGTAGATTGGTGAACATAGTAAAGAGATTTGTAAACATAATTGTATTCTCATCTGTTGCTGAAGTTTGCTTTCTATTTTTTCTAATACAGATAATAAGTGATAGAATTTGATTTTTCATTAAATCAGTAAAAATATTTCCATCTAAACATAAATATAAATTTTTTTTCGAAACTAATTAATCATGTTTACATGTTGTTCGGATAGATCATGTTTCTCATATAAACATTTATACTAATTTTCATGTAACATTTTTTGATGAAAATTTTCTTTTTACTCATAATTTACGTTGGAAGTTACATTTCGAGATAAAACTAATTTCTTATCGATAGGATATCCAATGATGTACTTTATTCCATTAAGCGAATGATGAAATGAACATTACGCATTTTTGCTATTCTTCTCATTTCTTGAAAAAAGTATCTTACTAGCGAATAAATGTGTTGTGGTTTCCATTTCAAGATTATATAAACCGAGTCCATGTAAATTTGGATAATTTGCAGAAAGAATTCGTTCCATAGAAGATGATTCAATGTTTAGCCATTGGATTTTATAATGAATTTCAGGTAAAATTTGTGAGTAAAATCGATGAAGTATTCTCTCGGATAACGGTGAGATAGAATCATTGGCGAGTCTCTTCATCAATGTTAAATGACTTGTAAAAATTGAATCATGTACGAGTGTATTGAGCCGTTTATTGATACTTATTAAAGAATACAGTACTTCATAACTGTCTAATTTTTTCAAAATAATCATAAGAACTTCATCTGGTAAATCATCTAATTGAACGAGTGAATGTATCATCATTATTTTCTCGTCTCATATATTCATTGATAACGTTAAAATGTGATCATTTATACATAGACATTTACGTCACCTGTATGACCTTAATCGTCAATGAGAACAATGGTGCATTCTTTTTTTTCTATAACCTAACTTGACTATGAATAAGTGGGGTTGGTGAAAGTTGAGCACGAGGAAAGTGAAGCACGAAACAACAAAATTAACTCATACACGGAGAATATAAAATCGAAAGTGAACTTGAACAATCGTGAGACCAAACGCTAAGTGGGGACAGTAAATATGTTTAACTTTCTTCTAATTAATAACGCTTAACGAATAGGCAATAGAGGATTAATCCTACTATCGAAAAATGACAGAGCGCTCATTCTCGGATATACTGTACTTTTTAATGTAGCAATTATTTCCAATAATGGTCCAACGAAGTCTTCACGCATGTAATACTATAAATAATATTATTAAGCCGACAACGCAGTATACATACTCTTTCAGTCTTATCATATTGAAGCTTTAAAACTTCGACTAGGTAATCTTAAATACGGACAAATAATACAAAAGCTATTAATTATCCAACTGAATCAATGTTGTAATGTAACATTATTTCGAAAAGAATTAATCGATGGAAATACCACTCATCTGAATGTAATACTAATAAAAGTTGGATAAACGTGGAATTACCAAAACAAACCTTATAAAAAATTATTAAATCTCATCTTTCATCGTGCTCAACTTTCCGGTTCCCAAAATAAAATGATTACCCAGGGCGATAAATTCCGGTTCCGGATGCTGTCGAAAGTTATCAGAATCTCTGGTGGCGGGATCCGACCATTGGAATTGGCGGATTCGTCTGTCGGAAAATGCCGGAAAGTATATTGATTCGGTAGGATTCTATCAGTAAATCAGATATTACTGGCAGATCGATACTTTTCTGACAAACTTTTGTTTATTACGTCATGTATATATATGGGTGTGAGCAGCCGGCATGGAACTCCAATTCGGCTTCTTTCTATTATCAGTTAATAACTTAACCATATTCAGACCAAATTATCACCCTCTTCGCTAATCTACTTCATTTAAAATATCAGCTGTTGATGCCGAGCTTATAAGAAATGGTTCAGTTCCTTCAAAACAATAGGACATGCTTTTAGAGATTGAATAATTTTCTTTTAAGTTCGGCATCAACAGCTGATATTTTAAATTTAGTGGCTTAGTGATAAGGGTGATAATTTGGTTCGAGTATGGTTAAATTATTAACTGATAATAGAAAGAAGCCAAATTGAGATCTCATGCGGACCGCTTAAGCCCATATATATCTGGACTCATACACACATCTCAAGTTGAATCACTAGCCCAACTCCTTTTACTATTGCTGCATCCATCTATGATGTTTTATTTGGATAGAAGTTTTTACCAGTTATCGTATTTCTGGAATACGATAAATGGTGGACATCATATCTATCTGATATGTCATAGACAAAGCAGCATATTCATTTAATTCAGATCAACAAACAGACTGATTTGCACCGCTCAAACCATCACTAAAAACAAAAAGATGATTTTTCTTTTGTTAAAACATTGTTTACCTTCCCTGTTATATTGCAGATATATCTTTAAAAAAGGAATTCTTTTTCAAAACAAAATATCTATTGTTGGTTTCCGATATTGAATTGGACTAAAATAATGAAAAAAATTGTTTTAATCAAAATAAATTGTATAAAACGTTGATTACAGCGGTGAACTAGGCCAAGTTAAGAAATATGGAGGTAATCTTATCGGATAGCGACGGATTCTATTGTCAGAATTTCGTCGGATTACTTGTGGAACCAACAAGATCCAGTTGGAGTACTCTCGCCCTAAGATATGCTGATAAGATATTCGACATATGCTACTGGGTGATGATAAAATCTACGAACTATAGAAGGTATGTACATTTAAATACGTGGATTCCTTCAATTATTTGTTACTCAGTGTTAGTTAATCCTAACCTTGCCATTATACATACAGTTTGACAGCGAATGTGGTTTTTTCTTCTTATTTACCAGTGTAAAACTGGTCCATGTGTTCTTTTCATTCACGGAGCTTCATATCCTAAGTCTCTATTATTTCTCTCTCGTTTTTTTCTCTTTCACTTCTCTCTTAGTTATCTGTATATCTTGCTTCAAACTCCGAGAAAAAGACAATCGCAAAAAGGAACACAAAAATCCTGTTTGAAGAGACTATTCTTTCCTTACAAGTCGAGATTCGAGCTATACCACAAGAGTATGACATGTTTCTCCAGTCGAGCATCTCTGCCATTGGTGTTCGACATAGGTCAATTGTTTATGATCCGACTCGAGCCAGACATTGTTTCTTTAAAGAATAATGTCGGTTAATGATCTCATCTTTCCTAACGCGCTCGTTCTATATCAAATTTAATTTCTGCAGATTGAGCCGTCTTTTTTTCAACTTCATAATCTGTTGCATCTAATGATATGGATTTTAATCGATAGTCTCTTTTCGTTTCATCAAGTAAAAGAAATGTATATAGAACAGAAAAAAAAATTTTCTCTCTCACTCAAATAATTATTCGAACTAACTTTCATTCGTTTTATAGCAGTTAAATAATGAACAAGATCGCGTATTCCCAAAAATAGATTTTGATAATACGCATCGATTTAATAACTTCCGACATTATTTTAATACGCTCATCTGTAACTTGTAAAACTTTCATTCTACAAAAATCAATCATTTTAAAGTCTATGTCACACGAGAAATCTTTTTTTTCACCTAAAGTAAAATTAGTACAGTTACAATGGTACAACCAATAGCAATTAATGAAATATATTTTAATAAAATGCTAGAATAAAATAATCATTGCTATTATATCAAATGGTGTAACCTTTTCCGATAAGAAATATATGCAAAGACAAAGATTTTGTTTTGATACACATTACCTGTATATGATTAAAAGAAGCAAAAGACATTTCAATTTGACTAGGATCATTTGAAAATACATCAGTGATTTGACCCGAAGTAAATGCATTTAGAGAACTAGTTGATAAACGAAGAACTTAAATAGATGGTCTTGTCCTTAATGTAATCAAACGTGGAGTCTTACTTTACGATAGATTAAACCATAATAAGCAACCCGCATTTTCATTGCGAATAGTTCAATTAAATAATAAAACTAATAAAATTTACTTTCAGGTACAAAGAAGTGTAATTGAACTTGTTCGTTCCAGATTCTTATTTTCCTTCATGGATTAGTCAAGATTCATTAGTTCCGGCATATAGATACCGAATCCATATTATATCTACAAGAATTCATCAATATTGTAAGCTTTTTTAACTTATTTAGTCAACGAAATCAGTACTTTTGCGATCACTTTTCTTGAAATAAGTTCTAATTCATATGACTTACAAAATAATTCAATTAAAATCATAGAAGATTTTACTATATCACTTGAGCTTCGGTTGGGATGCTCTTCTCGAGACCTTAGCCAGGTCAGGATTGAAATTGCAACCGACCAATCGAGCATACTTCAAAAATTTTGATGTGCAAAAACATCATTTGGACTATCTCTTTTGCTCTCGCACATCTCAATTACCGACTGGTTAGTGAGTTGTACTGTCGGTGATTGATTCTTAGACATTTTCAGAAATACTGAGTGCCAACGAAACATTAGTCTCAGAAAGGAAATGGACTTTAATAAGTGCTAAATATTCTTTATATAAATGGATAACGTCTGCCATTTATTTCTTTTAATGGAAACACCATTCTTCTAATGTAAATTAATGTTTGATATGAGCAATTTTTCATGATCAGCCCAAAATCTTTAGTCAATCAAAATGGCCCTTGGCAGATATTAATAATCACCTCAATCGATCTATATAAATTCTCTCAATATTCGAAATAAAGAAACTATAATCTCAGCTAAAATTGCTGTTTTTCTTATGCGAAGTTCGGAACTTATCGATTGTTTTGTGAACCAATCCAATCTTACTCAGACTCCAATGAAAATATTCTGCTTTTGATCTTTGTGTATCTCATAAAGTCAAATTCTTGTTTTACAATAACAATAAAACTAAAATAAGTGAAATATATTTCTTGACGCATACTACAGATTATATCTTAATTATAGGAGTCAGTCAGTATGTAAGAATCTTGTCTACTCATACAGTCACAAACATTTTTTTTCTTTTAAACAAGAATCTTATGCTGAAGTATATAATATTTTAAGAAAAACAAGAATTCGGAAAGAACAAGTTCACAAAGATCGATAAATAATAGAACATTTTACTCACTGTATGATGACAAATACTAGCACATAAGTAAGTAGATATACTAATTCAACAGACATTTTGGAACACGGTTCGAAGAAATCCATTAAATATATAATTAAACATGTTATTATTCATGAAAAAAATTTGATTCTCGAAGCTATTCTACAGACTTTACAAAATAATTTTCGACATCGTCCGAACATCGTATGAATTGTCGCACGAAGAAGACTTGCTCTGTTCGGATGTCGTTTGATTCCATTGAGCCAATAATCTTCTAATTTTTCAATGAGTTTTTTTGACTCATGTTGAGGAAGTATACCATAAAGATCATTTAAATAAAGCGTTCCTTGTTTATGACAGAGATGAATTAATTCTGTTATCCAACTAGAGAAAAAAAATATTATTCAAATGAAATGAAATTTCAATGAAACGATTTACCTATGACAAAATCGTGACCATTTATTGGCAGATAAAAATCGATTCGGATTATGTTGTTGTTGTGTGGTCATCTAAAACTATCGACAATAATCACAGGAACTAGCCTCGAATGAGTATAGATGGTTTTCATTCCAGAATTAGAACGGAAATAGTTTCTCGATTGATCGACATTGTTGCCAATAGATGGCAAAAAGGGTGGGTGGGTATTTTTTCATCAGTAACCACACACACCCTCAAAATCTATTGGGACCTGTGAATTTGATTGATACAAGATCCGCATCTTTCACCAACACAGAGAACATCCAAAGATTAATAAATGAAAATTTGCGTTAAGATGAGATTTTATCATTGTGAAAAGAGAAATAACCTGTTTTAATTCCATTATATTCGTGTTATAAGCCGCTACATCGTTGACAAATACAATAGATGAGTAAGGTGACTTCTTCCTTACGTTGTAGGCATTCTCTCTTAGGATCATAGTTCGATTTAGAGAATTAATTGAAAAAAAAAGTCTTCGTGAAGTTTCGTTTTCTCAAGAAAAATCGGCTGTTTAATTGTATCACAGGAGAAAAATATCAGCTTCTCGCTTTCGAAAGATTTCAGATAACTTGCGAAGACTTCAACAGACTTCTGGGATTTTAAAAGATTCAAATACACGTGACAAAACTACAAAATAATTATTAATATTACAGAAAAAACAATAATTCAAATAAATATCTTAAATAGAAAAGAAATGTTTTGAAAGGTTTTCACTTTCACCCTTGAGAGAACCAACACAATCATAGCAATTAGAAAAATATGCTCACTATTCCTAAATCGTGATTCTTTCTTTTTGCATTTCTTTTAAATTAAATTAAATATTTTAGTCGGAGTTTCTTCGTTTTTTTTAAATGGTGCTAAATTGAAAAAAGAAACCACCATTTCATTAGAAAAGACTGGATCAATGCTCTTCTTTTTTCATATCACGTTTGTTTTGAACAAAAATAAATAAAGCGCCGTCTTTAGATTCATTTGCTCACTTATCGTCAACTTGGATTATAGAAAAATGAACCTTTGTTTTCATGGACGACATCAATCAATTAGATGAAAGAAATGTGTACATATAAATACTCCCATATCGAAGTTACAAAATCATATACAGAAATGAAAGTAAACATGAAACATTCAACGATTCAATTGGGTGATTTACCCGATGAAATTCTTATGATGATTTTTAAAAATATGTGTCAAGTTGATGTACTCTACTCTTTAATAGATGTTAATCAACGACTTACTACAATTGTGCATGATCCAATTTTTACTAATCATGTGACATTACTGAAACATTTATCGGATGGTTCCATATGTTCATTAACTGATTCAATGCTTGATCAATTTTGTTCACAAATTCTACCTAAAATGAATCATAAAGTCAAATGTCTTCATCTTGAATCATCATCTATGGAACGTATTCTTCTAGCTGCAAATTATCCTAGTTTAGATGGACTTTCTTTATGTAATATTACCCCCAAGACAATTATACAATACTTTTTGGGTGAGATATCTTATTTCAATTGTTTTAATTGAGAAGAAATAAGACGCATATATAGAAAAAAACAGTCGCATTGCAGTTCTTTTGAGACTAAAAATTCCTCAATTCATAAAATATCTGATAAATGATTGATCAGTATTTTTTGTCATTGCTGAGGAATTATATTACAGGTATTTCATGACTTTTGTATTTGTGTTTAGACGAAAATGCATTAACTGATCTATTTAAAAATAAAATTTTATCACTTACTTTCAATATGAATGTAAATAAAAAGGACAATGATAGAGAACATGTCAATGGAGTTATATTTCAACGTATTATTAAAATTTTCACCAATCTACAATATTTGAATTTTTGTCCATCTTCTATTTGGCATTCAAGAATATCGTTGAAAATTTTTACTGAAAATTTAGCCTCCACAACTCTCTTAGAATTGCATGCTACTGTAAACAATTTCGATGATTGTCTTTATTTACTTGATGGACGTTTCAATCAGCTTCATACTCTTTATGTTAATGTTGCTGATATTCAATCTTCACAGCAAACAATCAATAATATGGTAAATTATTTCTAATTTTAGAAAATGAAATGGAATTTTCTCTATTTTCTAGGAAAATTTACCTAATTTAAAATACTTTTCGTTATATTCGAATGTTGTGACAAGTGCTTATGATGAATTAATTGTTCCACTGCTAAATCGAATGTTCAATTTAGAAGAACTTAGTTTATATGTTAAAATTTGCGATATAAATAGATTTGTTGATGGTAATGATTTAAGAAAAAATATTCTCAATAATATGTCACGATTAAAAAGGCTTCAATTTTATATTCGCTCAACTACTGGTGTTCTTAATCGAATTAATATACCATCAAATGAAGATATTCAATATACATTCAAAGATTTTCATAATAATCATATTATTTCGTATGTTGATTATTTTACAGACACTCAGCGAGGTCAATGTCATGTTTATTCATACCCTTATACACTGAACGAATATTGTAAAATAACCAATAGTTTTCCAGGTGGATTATATAAATGTGTTACTAAAATATCATTATATGATGAACGACCTTTTGAATATAATTTTTTTCTGCGAATTGCTGAATCATTTCCACATTTGAAAAAACTAATTATAGAAAATATGAAACCTCAAAATGGTAAACCAAAAAGTGATGGCAATCAAAATTTACCAATTATTGAATATCCTCATCTGATCACACTTGATCTTACTGAAGCTCATTTAGATTATATCGAACTATTTCTATTTGATACTAAAATGCGTTTGTCAAATAATATTTCTGTTGTTGCCATTTACCAAGCACTAAGAAGAGTAACGGAAAAATTTACAAGAAATGCTACACCAATCCATGGCAAAAAATTGCATTGTTTAAATTTGGTGGGTAAATATCGAATTCCTAAGTATGTAAAAGAATATTTTCCTCATACAGAAATATGTAGTTGTGAATTCGTATAAAAGTTTATTTAAATAAAATTTGTTCAAAACTAAATTAATTTATATAAAATAAAAGCATTATGAAATAAACAGACTGAAGGGGAAAACATTTAAAGCGTAAAATATATACTTTTTATACGTATATCAAAGCTATTTTAAATGTGAATGAAGGTATGGGCGTGTCATATTATGCACAATCATGAAGCCAAATACCTATATAGATGCTCAACTGATTCCTTATGACTTAATAATGAAATCTGAATAATGTCTTCCATAATCCTCTTTTTAAGTAACATATCATGTTAAGATTAACTATTAGTACAATATTTATCATGTTTTTCAATTTATTGAACAAGTTGAAACACAATTTCATTTATAACGAAGGAAAGTAATGATGAAAAACATTTTCTTATCGCAATATGTTGAGTAGGAAAAGCTCTTTTATCTTCGTGCAATTTTGTCGTGTTTCTCGAATCATTCTAATGAATCATTGATTTAGTTTGCCATTTTCTGAATGTTTTCGTTTCATTTTAAAGTTATTCAACATTGTCAAGATTTTCATATCTGACGCTTAGTATAGTAAAAATTTGAATATACATGATGTTGAAGCTAATCAAATACGAAAGGAATTAAAAAGATAGAATATACAACATCTCCACGATCACTGATATAACTTATGATATTGACTAATGTGTGCATATTATTATATAAATGAGTAAGAGTTGAAAAGAAAAACATTTAATGATCGATAGGATAGATTGAGTGTTTCAATAATAATTTAAACTTAATTCTTGTATGAAATTGAAAAGTTAAATTTGGCTTTTTCAACGGTAAGAAGAATCATTTCATTGAAAGTGTGGGTGTGGGTGTGTGGGTGTGGGTGGGGCTGTGGCTGTGGATGTTTAGATCAAGAGTCACACTCACACCCATCCACACCCACACCACACGCTCCTTGACACGTCCAAACTCATTTTATTTCGTATGACCATCCCTTCAGTCGAGGAAATTACTTATTTATTTGCTTTCTTTCTAGTCAGGAAGCCAAAACGAAACGAAATGAAAAGACTTGAAAGAGCTCTTGAATACACTCAAAAAATGAAAATTTTCGTGAATAATGAGCAGCATACATTTGAAAGACTCGAAAAAATCTGATGAAAAAGAAAAGTAATGTACAGTTATTTTAGTGAGCTTTCTCTTTCGTCGACCTTGTTACATGACATCTGCTTCAATCTCTTTATGAAAATGATTGCATAATCAGGGTGAAGATTGACGATGTAATGCCAATAAACATAAAGGTATATAAAGCAATGAGTTTCAGCAGATGTTCATTTTAACAAAGGATATTAGTTGGAAGTAAGTAACAGTAATATATAATCAAGTTTCTGCATCCATTTCGATACTATGCATTCTACTTGTTTATCGTATTCTGAAAAATCTCGATGAGCTCACGATTGTATGCTTGGTTCGTAATGTGTGTACAAAAGTAAATGCGATGATTGGTACTTTTGATCACAATGAAGTGAACTATAGCTTTTTCCTCGAGTCAGATTTTCCGTCACCTTTAAAAATGCTACTCAGTTGAAGAGGGAGTGTTACTTTTTTCTATTTTTCTCTATAATAAAGGCTAAGTACTGATAAAATCTTTATCTTTATATTGAAAAATAAATATGTGCAAATGAAAAAGTCTTTACTATTTAAGAAAAATAGAACGGCTACCCAGAATATGATTCCACGCTTTTACTTTCTTAGAGAAAAATTCATAACTACTCTGCAGAACGTTCGTTTGAATTAATTTTTGATTTCCTGGATAGAGGAAATATTTATCTATATAAGCATATTATTTTCACATGAATTCAATTAGTCAAGGGCGGAAAATCTAATTCCACGATTCCACTAACTCTTTTGATTCCGTTGACACTGACGGCCATAGGATTAAGCCCTCCCCTGCTTGAGCCGTATAGATATGTAGGCTTTCAATGGTTGAATAGTAGAATTCAACTTGAGGGTTAACATATACTTATTAATACAGAATCAATAAAACGTTTTTTTCATTTGAAACGTAGAAAGACTACAAGTAAGTAACTTGCTGTCAATAGCAGACTTTGGATTTTATTCATTGTCGTATGAAGACTATTTAAGCATGACTTTTACTTTTATCATTCATTATTTAGTTATCGTCATTTTTCTCATCCACCGTTCAGAAGAAATCAAATAATTTATTTGACTTTTATCTTCCTTATGTTGATTCACTTATATAGATGCTTGGATTCATGACGACAGTTCTCTTTTCTTCGAATAATTTTATTCTACTACAAATAAATTTATTCACGTAGTATATTTACATATAGTCGCCTGCAACTATATTGAACTAACGTAAGTGACAATGGGAGACGGTTGTACACATTCATTCAGGGTGGGTGTGGGTATGGATATGAAAGAAGAGGTCACCCACACCCACAGCCACATCCACATCCACAGCCACGCCCACAGCCACACCCACACCCTCAGGAACGGGGACCGATTTGAAAATTAGTCTAAATTTGGTTAGGACTGTAGGGAGCCGTATAGACACGTATGCTGATGTGTCAATTTGTATGAAGCCACTATTGGATTTTCGTGTTCCTTGAAATGGGAACCCGCCATGATATCGGTTGCTTTAGAATGAAATTTGAAATATAAGTATATCCATGTCTCCAGAAAGTCAAAATGAAATGCAGACGAATTTTCAAGTGGGTTCTAGATTTCTAGGAGCGGGAACCCGAAACAGGCACACCTAGTAGCTATCATGTTGATAAAGAAATTGAAATTATATTAGAAGACTTATTTTGAAATATTATTGTACGCTATATTAGCTTGTGAGAAGAGAAAGAGTTCTAAAATTCTTAAATCCAAACTTTCATTTATTTTCTTAACAGTTATTTTCTCAAAATGTGTGCTCAACGAACAACATCTAGTGACAGTACTTCAAAACATGGTCTTATACTTCTTGGAAATTCGGGTGTAGGCAAATCATTTTTGGGAAATGTTATTCTAGGTCGAGATGTTTTCGAACATGAATGTTCTTCAGGAAGTGTGACCCATGAAACAGAATTTGAAGATTATGCTGTTGGTAATGCATCATATGCTGTTTTTAATATTCCAGGTCTCATCGAAGCTGATCAAGAAGCTGTGGATCGAAATAAAGCCGAGATTTACAAGGCATTCCAACAGCGACCTGATTCTGTCGTTGCATTTGTCTTCGCGGGAGGGTCAGGTGGCCGTATCCGTGATGAAGATATCATTGCTTTCAAGGCCATAAACAATGTTTATAAATTTCAATCAAAATCTTTGCTTTTGATTGTCAATGACCTTCCACCTCGTCGTCCCCCTAAATACGAAGGTGGAACCTTGATCAAGTTAGAACACCATCTTGGTATTCAACATATTCAAGTCTGTTTTCTGGATCGGATCAACAACACAGATGAAGATGAACGAGAACAAATGCGCGCAAAATTATTTGATGCAATTATTCGATGCACACCTATTACCCATAAGAAAGATGGTGATATTCAATTGAATGTTGATGTACTAAAACAGCTGACAGATGAATCCAAGGCGCAACAGAAAACGTTTCAAGAACAACTCGCCAAACTGCAAACGGAAATCGATGCTCGACAAAAAGCATTCGATGAATATAAAACACAGCAGGCACAGCAACCACGTGAAATACATCATATTCGTGAAACATTTACTGACCGGCAGAGTGGTTTTAGCTGTACACTCTCATAATCGAATCGAATTAATGTGGACTAGCAACTGATGAACGGATACAATCATTTTTTTACTCTTTAGTTGTTTTGAATTTTCGTTTATTAAAAGAAATGTTAAGGTGCGGGTAATTCAAAAAACGAGTAAATTGTTTTTCTCTTCATTTATCGATGGTTAGATAGAGTTCGTTGAGCTCTACAAAACTGTATATTTGAAAAAAATTCCTACTCCCCTATTGGGTTTAAAATATTAAAAAAATAATCGATTTTTTGCATAATAAGCAAAATACCAATCATTTTCAAAAAAATTCGCTTTTTTGGGCCATTCTTATTGTTTCACCAGCTCGAAAAGACTTTTTCCGAATGCACCGTGTAAAACTGCATATAAACGATGGTGTGGCTGTGGGTGTGGAAAAAGCCGTCACCCACACCCAACCATTTGCCTGTCTTTTTCGAAGAAAACTGAAACTCGTTCGCGTAAGTGATTGATTTTTTCGGCAGCTAAGTTATTGACGGACACATTTTCTAAAAATGTTGCATGTAAGGAAAAAAACTAAGATAATATCAGCAATTTTAATGAACAAATGGATAATGTTATAGAGAAGTCTAACAATTACTACATAATCATCTTGTATGAAACTTCCTTCGTTCTTGTAATATGTAACTACTTCACAACGGAGAAATTCGTTTCAAATATATGCATATCTAGGTCATTTTTTTGGGTGTGGGTGTGGGTGTGGCTGTCGCTGTGGCTGTGGCTGTGGGTGTTTAGATCAAGAGTCACACTCACACCCATCCACACCCACACCACACGCTCCTTGACACATCCAAACTCATTTTATTTCGTATGACCATCCCTTCAGTCGAGGAAATTACTTATTTATTTGCTTTCTTTCTAGTCAGGAAGCCAAAACGAAACGAAATGAAAAGACTTGAAAGAGCTCTTGAATACACTCAAAAAATGAAAATTTTCGTGAATAATGAGCAGCATACATTTGAAAGACTCGAAAAAATCTGATGAAAAAGAAAAGTAATGTACAGTTATTTTAGTGAGCTTTCTCTTTCGTCGACCTTGTTACATGACATCTGCTTCAATCTCTTTATGAAAATGATTGCATAATCAGGGTGAAGATTGACGATGTAATGCCAATAAACATAAAGGTATATAAAGCAATGAGTTTCAGCAGATGTTCATTTTAACAAAGGATATTAGTTGGAAGTAAGTAACAGTAATATATAATCAAGTTTCTGCATCCATTTCGATACTATGCATTCTACTTGTTTATCGTATTCTGAAAAATCTCGATGAGCTCACGATTGTATGCTTGGTTCGTAATGTGTGTACAAAAGTAAATGCGATGATTGGTACTTTTGATCACAATGAAGTGAACTATAGCTTTTTCCTCGAGTCAGATTTTCCGTCACCTTTAAAAATGCTACTCAGTTGAAGAGGGAGTGTTACTTTTTTCTATTTTTCTCTATAATAAAGGCTAAGTACTGATAAAATCTTTATCTTTATATTGAAAAATAAATATGTGCAAATGAAAAAGTCTTTACTATTTAAGAAAAATAGAACGGCTACCCAGAATATGATTCCACGCTTTTACTTTCTTAGAGAAAAATTCATAACTACTCTGCAGAACGTTCGTTTGAATTAATTTTTGATTTCCTGGATAGAGGAAATATTTATCTATATAAGCATATTATTTTCACATGAATTCAATTAGTCAAGGGCGGAAAATCTAATTCCACGATTCCACTAACTCTTTTGATTCCGTTGACACTGACGGCCATAGGATTAAGCCCTCCCCTGCTTGAGCCGTATAGATATGTAGGCTTTCAATGGTTGAATAGTAGAATTCAACTTGAGGGTTAACATATACTTATTAATACAGAATCAATAAAACGTTTTTTTCATTTGAAACGTAGAAAGACTACAAGTAAGTAACTTGCTGTCAATAGCAGACTTTGGATTTTATTCATTGTCGTATGAAGACTATTTAAGCATGACTTTTACTTTTATCATTCATTATTTAGTTATCGTCATTTTTCTCATCCACCGTTCAGAAGAAATCAAATAATTTATTTGACTTTTATCTTCCTTATGTTGATTCACTTATATAGATGCTTGGATTCATGACGACAGTTCTCTTTTCTTCGAATAATTTTATTCTACTACAAATAAATTTATTCACGTAGTATATTTACATATAGTCGCCTGCAACTATATTGAACTAACGTAAGTGACAATGGGAGACGGTTGTACACATTCATTCAGGGTGGGTGTGGGTATGGATATGAAAGAAGAGGTCACCCACACCCACAGCCACATCCACATCCACAGCCACGCCCACAGCCACACCCACACCCTCAGGAACGGGGACCGATTTGAAAATTAGTCTAAATTTGGTTAGGACTGTAGGGAGCCGTATAGACACGTATGCTGATGTGTCAATTTGTATGAAGCCACTATTGGATTTTCGTGTTCCTTGAAATGGGAACCCGCCATGATATCGGTTGCTTTAGAATGAAATTTGAAATATAAGTATATCCATGTCTCCAGAAAGTCAAAATGAAATGCAGACGAATTTTCAAGTGGGTTCTAGATTTCTAGGAGCGGGAACCCGAAACAGGCACACCTAGTAGCTATCATGTTGATAAAGAAATTGAAATTATATTAGAAGACTTATTTTGAAATATTATTGTACGCTATATTAGCTTGTGAGAAGAGAAAGAGTTCTAAAATTCTTAAATCCAAACTTTCATTTATTTTCTTAACAGTTATTTTCTCAAAATGTGTGCTCAACGAACAACATCTAGTGACAGTACTTCAAAACATGGTCTTATACTTCTTGGAAATTCGGGTGTAGGCAAATCATTTTTGGGAAATGTTATTCTAGGTCGAGATGTTTTCGAACATGAATGTTCTTCAGGAAGTGTGACCCATGAAACAGAATTTGAAGATTATGCTGTTGGTAATGCATCATATGCTGTTTTTAATATTCCAGGTCTNCAAAATGTGTGCTCAACGAACAACATCTAGTGACAGTACTTCAAAACATGGTCTTATACTTCTTGGAAATTCGGGTGTAGGCAAATCATTTTTGGGAAATGTTATTCTAGGTCGAGATGTTTTCGAACATGAATGTTCTTCAGGAAGTGTGACCCATGAAACAGAATTTGAAGATTATGCTGTTGGTAATGCATCATATGCTGTTTTTAATATTCCAGGTCTTATCGAAGCTGATCAAGAAGCTGTTGATAGAAACAAAACAGAAATTTACAAAGCTTTTCAACAACGACCTAACTCTGTCGTTGCTTATGTTTTTACAGGTGGTTCGGGTGGTCGTATTCGGGATGAAGATGTTGTCGGTTTCAAGGCCATAAGTGCTGCATACAATTTTCAACCTGATTCATTGCTTTTGATTGTTAATGATTTGCCTCTTAATCGTTCACCTAAATATGAAGGTGAAACAGCCATCAAGTTAGAAGGTCTTGTGAATATTCCAAGTGCTCGCATCTGTTTTTTGGATCGAATCACTAAGACAGAACTACGCAGTAGTGAACGCGTTGGATCAGCTAATTCAAATGCGAGCGAAAAGAAGCATGTAGTAGATAAATTAGAAAAGAAGCTTCTCGGAGCGAAAAACATGTTAAAGCAGTATAGTGCCTCGATCGAAAAGCGGGCTCCATCATTGGGAAAATTTTTACATCCATCACAAAAGCAGACTGAACGAGAAAAAATGCGCCAAAAATTAATTGAAGCAATAATTCAATGTACACCTCAGGTTCACGAGAAACATGCTGAGATCCAGTTGACTGTTGATGAACTGAAAAGTCTTACGGAAGAATCTAAGAAAGCGCAACAAAAGATGGAGCAAGAACTTCTTAAACGACAAGCCGATATTGCTGCGCAGCAAAGAAAATTCGATGACATGAAACGCCAATTAGAGGAACAACCACGTGAAATACATTATTATCATAAGAAAATCATTGAAGGTCTGGTGGATGCTGTTAGTGATGATTTTGAGATCTGTGTTATTTCTTAATTATCACTATATTAATCTGTACTTTGAATAGATAAACATATTTTTGATATTCTTAACTTGAATTTGATCTAATTATTTATATTCCATATCTGTGAAAATAAAGCGATTAAAAACGGATTCGTATTGTATCCAACAAAGATAAAATTGAGGGTGTCGGTGTGGGTGTGCGTGTGGGTGTATTTAGAGTAGATTTTTTTAGAATTCCAAGCTACTTGCGATGCATTTCCTCTAGTTTGTGCGGATTGTGGTTTGATTGCCAAACCGTGTAAAAACGTACTCGATGGAATATCAAATTAATCATTAAATCGAAGTTACTCATTATAACTCTATGATTTAGAAGCTTGCTTTTCAATTTGGAACTGATGTTAAATTCCCACCTGCTTGTAACTATGTTTGTTTTCAATATCCTAATCGGAGTGAAAACACTTGACATTAATAAATTCATAGTTGTGCTTTACTTCAACTATATTTATCTTACAACAGAATTCTGTAAGAATAAATCATAAACAGTGATTATATTCAAATATTTTTCCCAACGCATTTCAACACATAACGATGCCTGTTAAAAAGCATTGATTTTTCTAATCAATGAAATGCATGCGTTATAATCTGTTTATTTCTTTAATCCATAAAGTAAATAGGTTTTTAGTGTTGATTTTTAGAAATTTAGTCATTCAACGCGGCAAAACAGCGCTTTGTCGTTTTTGTGTCTGTCTGGGTATATTCACTTTCTTGAAGTAATTAATGGCGTTTTTCACGCTTCTGTTTGTTGAGTCTTCATAAAAGTTGCAAACACGGTTTGGGAGCTCTTCCACTTCTCGACGTGTCATTAAATATAAAGAATAAAATATCTACAAATAATGCCAAATTTTGAAGTTTAGAACATTGTCTTTCAGATAAAAAAAAGAATGAACTGCCTATCATATATGTACACAGAGAACAATGCTTCGACATTTCGACAATTCTACTTTTGCATCGTAGGTTACGAATGAATACGTCATTGCATCGTGATTTATTCCTCCATTCTTTTAGCAGAACGTACAAACATAATTGAAAAGAATGGTTTATAAGACAACAACTATGCAATGTGTCTGTCGAAATCGAGCATAGAATTAACAATGAAAATCACATGCTCTGTTTCTTTTTTGCTTCCTTTCCACGTGTCAGACACCGTTTTTCGTATGTGCATAGCCTTCTGTTGAATACTTTTCAAGTCTCTCGGTTGGTAGAAGCGATGACAAAGCGTCTAAATGATTTGAAACAATCTATTTCAAATACATTTTTTAAGCGAAATATACAACACCGAAACTTGGAATTTTTCAGCATTGCATGGTACCATGATAGCACAGACGACATAAAAGATGAAGCACTACTAAAATTGCGTCAGAAAATCAATGGTTTACTAGAATTTTTGTCCATAAACGAACTTCATGAATACTTCGAAACGACTTCTGCAGATGATAATCAAATTCTCTTGATTGTATCAGCAAAGTTCACTAGCGATTTGTTAGCAATTGTTGAACAACTCGAACAAATAATATCAATTTTCATCTTCTCTGGTGGAATACAAGAAGAGGATGTGAAATATTTGGTTCCGAAATGCAGCAAGGTAAGTGTGAAAGCATCTTTGGAATACTATATGATATCAAAGCTTCATTTTAACTGGAGACAAAGGAGCTCCCAGAAAATAAATGACAGAATAGATTGTTGAAATCTCCTGAATAAAACCATTTTGACAGTATCGAAGTCGTAGTAGTTAATAATTAAATCAAAAAATATATATTGACTAAAAGTGATATAATGCAGAGAATTATGTAGCACTAAAATTTTTCATTTTGTAATTTATAGATCAAAGGATATTATTCGACGATTGAGGATATAATTCAAAATGTTGAAAATGAGCTAACGCGACTTTCTCAACTTGAAGATTTAGAGATATCCATTGACATATACGATCGAATCGAGTCTGGTGAAAATTCTAACGATAAAGCAAAATTTCTATGGCTTCGTTTACTAATAGACGTATTGATAAAGATCGAGGATCAATGTCCACCCGAGAAAATATTGACTGAGTATGAACGACACATTTCTAGAAAACTACAGCAAAATGATGAAATATCTTTTCGAGAGTTCACAGATAAATATATTGCAAAGATTCCTGTACGGCAGTTTGTTGCCGTTTGCAAGCAGCATTGTGAAGGAAACCGTGCTCAACTAGCAAAGTTAATGAAATTCGAAGAAACATACACCCCATCACAATCGCTCCTATGGTTTACACAGGAACCCTTCATTTTTCGTGTGCTGAACAAGGCACTACGCTTTCAACATGTTGATATTCTTTATCAATATCGGTTTCTTATTCGTGACCTTGCTACTCAGTTAAGCACACAAAAGAATGACGAAATGAACTTTCATGTTTATCGCGGTCAGGTAATGACTAATGAAGAATTACAACAGGTAACGAAGCCAACAAATCAATTTGTAAGATTTAATTCATTTCTCTCGACATCAAGAGATAGAGAAATTGCGCAAGCTTTTGCTATTTCAAGTCTGATCGATGAATCAAGGCAACAAATGGTTTTATTCGATATTGAAATCAATTCTCAGATCGATGATACTAGAACATATGCCGATATTTCTCAGTGGAGTACATTTCCCGAAGAACAAGAAATCTTATTCATGTGTGGTAGTGTATTTCGACTTACGCGTGTCGTTCAGCATGAATCTGGATTGAAAATAATTGGACTAGCTCTTTGTAACGAGAACGATGATGAACTTCGAAGAGTATACGAGGATTTGAAGCATGAATATTTGAGTGATGCAAGAAATATAAGTCTTCTTGATCTGGGAAACATTTTGAAAGATACTAATAGAACTGTAGAAGCAGCAAAATATTATTTTGAATTAATGAATGCTGTTGAGGACGGCGATCCACTTATTCAACGATGCCTTCACAATTTAGCTTTACTCCGATATAAACAATGCGATTATGAATCGACACTGGAATACTTACAAATAGCTCTCGATCTAGAAGTAGTATCGTCGGAACGTGAAGAATCGTTCATCTGTAGTATATATAATTGGATTGGCAATGTCTTTTTAATGAGACAAAATTTCGATCGAGCTTTAGAAAATTACAATGAGGGTCTAAAACATAAATCAAAGATTGATTCTCGTGATCAACTTGGTGAAATTAAGCTGTATGCAAACATAGCTAACGTATATACTTATCAGAAACGCTATGAACTGGCACTAGAAAAACACTTGGAGTGTTTGGCGATGAAGCAAGAAATTCTCCAAGACTTTCAGCACCCGATGATTGCAGCATCTTATGTACATATTGGTATTGTGTATACAAAACTAAAGCGATATCAAGAGGCTATCGATATACTAGAAAAAGCCTTGAATATTCAGTGTAAAGTACTTGGTACTGATCATCTCGATGTTGGAGTAACACTCTACAATCTTGGTGTCGCATATGATGAACAGAAAAATTACGATCGAGCAAGTCAATATTATTTGGAAGCAGTAGAAAACTTTCCAATCAACCATGCCTATTTCAAGAGAGTACAAGTGGCTATGAAGGAAATTGAAAACAAAACTCACTAAGAACACAAATTCATTTTGACATGCGTACAATGTACGATGACGACGCTAATAAAGAATGAACAAATACTATGGAATCCCTAATAGTTGAAAAAGGTGTTATGTTGTTTATTTATCATTCTCTTGAATTGCCTCTATCTATTTTAAATTCTATTAATTTAAATAAAATTTTCATTTAAAATATTCTTGCTGCAGCTTATAAAGAAGGAATGTGGGTGCGGGAATATGGGTATTCGCATCAATGAATCCCTGAACAAAACCCTCAGACCCATACCCACACCCTCATTGTGAATGTGAGTATTTCATCGATACACACTCAGACATATCCGCACTCCCATCCACACCCACACCCACATCGGGCATATTACAATCAAATACAAAGGAGCACAATATTTAGCTGATGAATAACCAAATAAGACGGTGATCTTGTCTTTGTTTAGATCTAGTTCATATATTTATCTCAAGTTTTTCTCATAGGCACTCACTAAACCTGATCTTGTTATTAATTACATTTATCTGAAGCTTTTAGACGGCATACGGGAACTAGTCAAACGTAATCAACAAATGAATAGGCCATAAATGTTGTCTTGTGGATGGCAATTTAAGACTTAGCTGAAATCATGCGACGATCATGTAACTCACTGAATATCTTTGATGCTTTTTCTTGTTTGACAAATAAAGAAGCAGTATTTTACTCACTTAAGGATATGTTGAATAATCAGTACGGTATGTCAGAATCTATTCTATAGATGACTAGAAGATATTTCATTGTGCTGTATTGAAACACTACTGGCAATTAGAATGAATTTGCACCTGTAAGTTGCTTCTATTTTGAAGCTTGTTCACGATGTGTCAGAAATTCAATTTAAAAGTGAATACTTCAATTGTTTGTTTTCTTATATCCTCTGGTACGCTCTTACATAGAAATATCTACCATTTTTAGTCGTTATGCATTGTTTTTCTGCTACATATGAGCCATGCTTTAACTTTATTCTTTCGACGCATAGATCAGATATACATTTAACTTGAGAATCTTTCTATTGGAATATACTGAACAACATGATACACGAGTATAAAAAGTCATCTTGATCATCGTCCAGATCATTTATAAAAATATGTATTTTAGAATTTTCAGTTTGCGTTATTTTCTCAAATCTCCTTGTTTTTATTCATGTTCAATCTTATGTGTGCACTTCAATGTATGAGAGTATTTCATTAAATATATCGAAAGTCTGAAAGGACCAATCACAACAAAAAATGACTCCTACACTTAGCATTAATTTCGAAAAATAAAATCAATGACGCTAGACCAACTCCACACGGAAATATTCTCAAAATGAAATGATATCACATTTTTTTAGCTGACCAATGTTTTCGCACGACATGAGATAATTTCTCTTTACGAGAAATTTGAATCGATAGAAAAAAGTGGTTCTTATGCTGCATGCTATTATCAATCGAATGGTTAGTTGGAAGCGAACGCCTGATTAAAGAGAACATGCTATTGGTTACGCTACAAGTTTTGATAGTGACATTTCTTACAAATTCGAATTAAAATAGTCAAAACAGTTCAGTTTTTTAGACGAATATGATTAAAAAAGGATATTATTGTTTATTATCATATTATCAAAATATGCTGTTTTAACTGCAAACACAATAGGAGAGTCGTCAACTTCACCATATTCGAGACGTGCATCTTTGGTGAGAAAAAGAAACTCAATCCATGCTATACAAATAATAGATTTCGACACTGTTTTATGCTTACAACTAATCATAAGTTCGCTTGCATTTATCTTTTACATAGGAGCAATTTTAAGTTTAAATTCATTTAGATTTCATCGGTTAAAGTCTCTAATATGTATATGTAGGTAGCATGTATTACTAGTCATTGACAAATGTCGAAAACGTATACTTTTGTTCTGCCTTGTACATTGAAGGAAAAACAAATCTTGAGTCACAACAGCATGTATCATCTAATCAAAAATCGGAAAGCTTATTTGAATATTTTGTTTCAAAGTCATAGCTACATTACTTCGATAAACCTAAACGTAAGATAAAATACAATCAACAGTGTGCCGTTGTAATTTTTTTTCCCATTTATCCGACTTTGGACAGTAAACCTCTACATAAAATTTTTTTTAAATGTTGATTATGACAGAATATCAAGCGGAAAAGAAGTCATAAAAGAAGTGTGAATACTACTTAAATTATCACAACGTTCCTAAAACTGATGTTTTTATATTTCAGTGTTACAGATATGACACATGTCCAACAAAAAAAAACAACATTTCATGATAGTCTAATTTAAAACAGATTATTTTACTGATGATCAACTTTGATCTCAATGGTTGTCTATGATGAATGAAGGTAGATATGATTGTTAGCGTTGTTATTCACTCTATCGATCATTTTTTTAATTTGATTTGAAAATAATCAATGAAGATAGTATATGTGAAATTCACTTCTATATGAATTAATGTGCATTTCAATCAAGATTTCAAGTATAGATACATAAAAAAATAAACAAAACAACTCTATTTAATCTATATGAACATAGTTTATCCACGAATCCAAAATCGAATAGTTTCAGTGCCATCTAAGTTCTCTGTGCAACTACGTGAATAATTTGACGTCATCCATGTAATCATGTCTTCTCTGGTCGTCAAATAATCATCCGATCGACCAGGTTGTAATACCACTTTTAAAGCTTTTAAATTTGGCATTCCATTTATTATATCATCTATCATTGATCGATCATTGACAACAATTTGAAGAACTTCACATTGTTTCGCCCATGACGAGCGAAGTAAAATCGCACACTGTTCACTATTGAAACAGCGATCACGTTTTAGATAATGGTAACTCTGTAAATCGAGTCGAAGACGATGAATTGAACTAATATTAATATGCAATGGTAAATCTTGAATAATAGATGCATCCCAATACCCGATTGTCAGTGAACGAAGACGAGATGTTTTATTGATTAAATCATTTAATTGCAATAGGGCAATGCTGGCATCGATATCGAATTCACTGCCCACATCGAGAGAAATCAATCGATCGAGTCGTGGAAGAATAGATAATAATTGAGCCGAGTAAGGAATTGTTACTTCAAGACGTCGAATATTATGAAAGCAAATATGATCTAGTAATGAATCATATAATGACGAACGAGAATATATCAATTTAGTTGGATGATTGTAACATAAATAATTATTTTCATCGGAACATGTTGATTTTGTACGAGGATTTGAGTTCCATATAGCGTATGTGTAAAATGAGAAAGTATATGGTAAAGTGTGTAAATAAACCATGATTTTGTCGTTTGATAAAGCCCAATGACATCGTATGAACCATTGGTGATGAATGAGCCAAAATGGAGTTCGATATGAATCGATAATTTCATTCACTTCTTCGTCTGTATCAGCTAAAAAAAGCATCCAGAATCGAAATATTTTTAATTTTGGCAAATAATCGATAATAAATTGTTCCCATCGATGACCATTCATATTATGTTTTCCAGTTTGAAGAGTTAAAGAAGTTAAATTAGGCATATTTTTGAATAAATTAATTGTTCCACTAGTTAAATGATCAACGATGAGGCGCAAAGACGATATTGATTCGATGAAAAATGGAAATTGTTGATTCTCAGGCATTTGATCAATACGAGCAATTAAATGTCGCATATTTGGTGTAGATCGAAATAAACGATTTAAATCATTAAAATCAAACACAATATTTTCAATCCATAAATGTTCGATCGATTTAGATCGAATATTTGGAATCGTAAAATCTGAGTTGTATTGAAAATGGAAATCGAGATGACAATGTGTAAGTTTAGGCAAACGCCATATGCGATTGATTAGATTGCTTGATGTTTTATGCTGAAAGACTACATGACAATCGATTAAATCAAAATGAGTAAGATGTTGAAGATGAGCAAAATGTTTGACGAGTTTTTTAAGAGTTTCAATTGAAGAAATATGGTAAAGTGATAATGATTTTAATTGAGTAAATCGATGAAATGCTCGAGGATTAGAAAGGAAGATGTCGATTTCCTCTGGTGTATCATCATCATCGGAAAGACGTAGTGCAGTAATATGATCAGCAATCAATGGAAGATTTTGTTGGCAAATAGTATTAAAATCATTTTTGGGTATTGATTGAAAATCGAGACCATGATTTTGAAAATGTGTAATAATAAGACCATTAAAACGAGAATTGAGTTGATAAAAAGCTCGAAGTAGATGGACACTTTGTAGATATTCGAAGAGATTGAGCAGTAATTCATTACTTAACTGTTCCAGATTCATTAGTTCCTGTGTATTCATCTTCGGTGTGTGCTAAACAAATTAGAAAAGCATAAAAATATGTTCTAACTGTATGTCTAATTTATACTTGGGTTTTAAATGAGATGACAAAGTAAACTAAACAGCAACCGTTGATAACGATTCGATATGAGTAGAACACAGACGAACAAAGACAATACACCATGAACAGTCTTCTCTGCAGTGGAATCGTCAGTCAATAAAAATAATCATTCGTCACTATCAGTCCGTTCAATTCGTTATCAATTCTACCGAGAAAATTGTTTTTCTTTCCTCTCTTCTTTGTTGTGCTACGGATTTTTGAGAAAAACGGACGATTATCATTGGTTCAACGAAAGAGCAACAGTTGATTGATAGATAACCAGTAGCTTCATCGCACTTCTATTTTCAAAATGTGAATCGTTTCATCACAAATTGAACGACTAATTATTCGAATAGTTTTCATTTTGTGCTCCACTTATCCAAGAAACATTTTAAAATTTAAACTAAATATTCCGAAAGAAGAAGGAAGAATATAGGGATCAATTTTTTTCTCAGAAGTCAATCGTGTACTAATCATTTTCGTGTTTTGATTATCAGAAGCTTTTTATTATTATTAAGATTGCAACACATATCAGAAAGTGCATCGAAATCGACTTAGTTACTCTTTTATCCATATGAAATGTTCTAAAGAGTTTCGATCATAATCGTCGCATTCAAACATTCTTAATAGCCTTTTGATTCAAATATTGAATTGAATCACTTGCATTTTTCTATCATATCAAATGCTTAGGGCATACCAAAAGTATGCGCAGTGACGCTTTAATTCTGTATACTACGCTTAAATAGCTTTCTTTCTATATAATCTGATACAGAAAAAAAGCTCTATCTTTTTATGCTATTTGATCGTACTTCAACTAATATTAAATTATTTATAAAACACATTTCGCCTGGTTATGTGCTGGTTGTACAGGATTGCAAAAAATCTTTTTCCGTGGGGGCCTGAAAAATCTTTTTTATCTGTCGAACTTGGTACAACTCTCTTTGCTGATCATTTTGTAAAAAAATCTGTTGAACTTGATCAATAAATAACGGTGTTAGGGTCAAACTACTGAAAATTTCAAAATTCTCGGATTGATATAGCTACGATATTTTGGAGTATTTTGATCTTAGTATGGCTATTTATTGATCAAATTAAATCCCGTTTTTGACGGGCTTGCATTTGGTATCAACTTAAATGTTGATATAATTTGCCGTTGAAGCTGCACCTTCATGTTAAAAGATTTTTTACAACCAGCACATAACCAGGCGAAATCTGTTTTATAGATAATTTAATATTTTAATATTAGTTGAAGTACGATCCAATAGCATAGAAAGATAGAGCTGTTTTTTCTGTATCAGACTATATAGAAAGAAAGGTGTTCAAGTGTAGTATACAGAATCAAAGCGTCACTGCCCATACTTTTGGTATGCCCTAAGTAGTATATATGTAAACATACACAACGATTTCCTATGACATTAATATAAAAATCACTTCATGACAGTATCAATATTCAGCATATTATAGTTTGCATCTTATTTTGCAAACAAATTAACATTAAGAACCTTAATAATATTATTTATAGATTTGCACAAAAATCAATTTTCTTTAACTGTTTTTTCGATAAAAAAAGCGCTTCCTTGATGTCTTAGTTCGCTGTTTTATTTCAAAACAATTTTATCACTGTCAGCCGTCAACTTATAAAAATAGCCTTCTTTCTTTTGAATGGATTTTTCAACACGAGAAAATAAAGCTTGACTATTCGAAATATTCTAGCCATTCGAATTTTGCTGAAGTTTTTTGGTAGCTGTAGAATAAGCAGTTTTTTCTACTCATACTATATGAGGTTACGATGTGATACTCATGACAAAAAACATCGTTTCGCCTACAAACAATGAAAAAGATATTCATTTTAAGTCTACCAAAGCAAACTCCACAGGGTTACGTTTGTGATTTATTCAAACATTAAATTATCCGATAGTAAAATCGAAATATTTTTTTTCTCGATTAAACATAAGATTTATATTTTAGTCTTATCTTTCTGAGACAATGCAAGTAGCATCAAGATTGCATCGTATTGATTTGACATCACGACACCATTTTGAATCTTTAAGTTCGTTACTTGCTGATTGTCCGTCTTTTTTCTTGAGTAGTGCTTTCATGTTTACAGATTGGTTGAGTGTACCGCATGCAGCAAAGGCAATATCCGCCAAAGCTGTATGAACATTTGTAGGCATTCCTGGAACATATGATGACGCACATTCACTAGCTGCTGGATATAAATATTTGTTGAACATATCAATGGCTTGAGTATTTGTAAGGCATGCTCTTTGTGTGTTAAAGTGACAATCGTTGAGAATACCTTTTAGCTTCAAACTATAGTTCGATAAAAATATTATTAGCATTCTGGCGTTGTGAGTTGAAACCGATGCCAATAGTTGGAATGCCTTTGGTATCATAGTAGCAACACAAACGCGTACCTTCATTAATTTTTGTTTGATCAAAACTACATTCGCTGGCAACATCAACTAATACGACTAAAAGAATAATAGTAGCTATGCCTTAGAAATGTATATGCATACATATTCATATGAAGCAAAAAGGAAGTATTATTGGGTGTAGATGTGGGTGTGTGTGTAAATTGCTGTGGTACACGAACACCCACACCTACACCCTCAAGATTCGCCCCATTTCTATAAGAGTATTGAAAAAAAAATATTAAGTTTTGTTTTCTTTAAATCATTCAAATGATTAGCAAAATATAGTAATAAATCGTATAGAAATGAATATTATTTTAATCTTGTTTACCGAAAGCTACTTTTTCTAAAATATTTGAAGATTCTATTACAATTTTGTTTTTCAATGAATATAGGATTTTTTCCTCTTCTCATCGAAGAAGGATAGAAATGATTCGTTATAAAAAAGATGAGTGTATTTATTTTCCTATGTAGCTTCAAGATCGTTTTCTAAATGTGAAAACCATAAATCCGCTACTGAATTTTCGAAAAATTCACTTCTGAATACTTGAAACCTAAAACGAAACACTTAATTTATAACCGCAAGAGGGAAAATGTTTCAACTGTGTTAATGATTTTTTCAAAAAGGAAAAATCACTTTTTCTTTTTATTGTTTTTGCGCATTTCAATCTCAATTAGAATTCTTGTGTCAGTTGTGACATTTGTATTACATTTTCGAGGACCCGTCGTGCACATCGCTTGGATTTTATTGTCAGCTTGTGACTGTTAATCGAAGTAGCAGTATTCATTGCGCGATTCTATCGTCTATTCTTGTCTACTTGCACGTAAAATAATTTCGTATAGAAGGGAGAAGTATGAAAGCGTAACATAGGAAACAGAATGAACATCGAGTTACTTCAACAGCTTTCCTTCGAAGCACTTTGGTATTTTTGTTGTTATGCATAGATGTTCATGCGTGTAAAAATCAATGATGTAGTAAGCATCAAAAAGAAGTTACTAGGTGTATGTTATTTGACGAAGAACGATGAAGTTTATTTATTCTTTATACTTGACGACGAAACGGAGAGGACGTATAAGAACAGAAAGAAAAAGAAAAAGAAGATGAGCGATGGCAAGATGAGGTTGAAACAAAATGTAAGAAAAAAGCAGCAGCATGTTTTCATACATATCATGCTCATTTGTTTTATCAAAGAAATCTAAGTATATTTTACGTGGAGCAAATTTATAAGTCACTCCTCGATTGTTTTAATAAGTGGTGAATGAAAACAAAACAAAGCAAAATATAATAGATTAAGACTCAATCTAATGGTGAATAAGTTAGCTCGAAAGCACTTTCAAGCTAGCATTGCTTGTTTTCTGATTAGAATTTGATGTATAATATTAGACATTTGGCGCTAAGTATTTCAAAACATTTCATGAAGCCTGGAAATCGAAAAGACTACCAAAAAGTATAAAAGCAGTAGTGATAAGATAATTCAATGCTTCATGATTTCAATAGAAGTATCCGAGTAGATCATAACAAACTCTATGTGATGTAGACCACTATTAATGTTTTTATGAGGGGTGTGTAAAGACTGAGCTTTGAAAATTCTCTCCATTACTACGAATTCAATGAAAAACTACAAAAATAAATTTCCATTGAATCGGGATTCATGCGAAGATCTTACACATCTCTCTCCCACAATACCCTTCAACTATTTTTACATGTACAATCTAAGTCCCTGAAACAACACATTAGCTGTACTTCCTAATCACCTTTCAGATCACTGTTACTTCACTAAATAATCGACCAAAGACCATTCGAAATACGTCAAACTGATGAAGTGGAAATGAATCATCAACAATGATCCCGATGAGAACTATGAACGATAAAAATAAAATAAAATCACCATAAATCTATAACCAAAAGAAATCGTCACCGCTTAACCTCGACATAAATAGATTACTTCACTGAAAAATATTGTCACGATGATACAAAGAAATTCAAATGACTAAGACTTTTCACAAAAATCGTCTGAATCTTTTGGTTTTCTAAATTAGTCTCTAAGCTTTCCTTCTCACTTCCAGATAATATTCTCTCGCTAAATTATTTTCCAGATATCTAAACAGATTTTTTTGCAACAATAGAAATCCTTTGTAATGCCGCAAGAAACTGAGAGAATATACCTTCTGCTGATTCTTCGAGCAACTGTGCAAATGATAACTAATATGTAGTGCTTGAGAAAATGGATACGTGAAGAATACATGTCCGGGAGCAGAAGTATTATGACAGTTCTAATGATACTACCTAGAAATTGAAGTGGATATCTAGCAGGTACGAATCCTCAATTCCACGAGGTGTTGAGAGTAGATGTCATCTAGGTATTTAACTCTTTCTTTAGATAATATCAGTAGAACTGTCGAAGGTTTTTCTTTTCTTGATATATTTCGTGCATCTAGAATACAGATAAAATGAGAGTCTAGTTTTTTCCGGAGGATTTTTTTCGAAACTGAATAATCACAGTTCTCTCATTGTTAATGTTTCACTTCATAGAACTTTGTTGAACTAAGATGGAATATTGGCGGAGCAGTGATTGTAATTATTTCTGTCAGTTTTCCGATCAGATATTGATCCTAAATGCTGGCCATTCCTTTACCTTCTCACGTAGGAACTTTTCAAATGCTATTACCTATCAGGTGTATGAAAATGCTTTTCGATAGTATCGATAGGCATCGGAAGAATTCTCAAGCTGTCGTTTTGAGCAGTCTCCATTCGACACTACTGACTTTCTCAGAACAAAGAACATCCATTTAGTAAGAAATAGTTTAAGTTCTTAGCACACGACACTGAAATTAAGTTATCGCCTGTAATAGTTTCAGTAAATAAGTCTGATTGAAGTTTTGTTAGTATCATCGATTTTTTCTTTTAAAAAAATCATTCGACATCAGTTTTTCCCATTTCACTTAATAACGGACATGAATACACAATAGCTCACTATGGGCAGACTTGAAGCATAGTTCCTTTAGGGGTGTGGTTGTGTGTAAATTGCTTTGGTACACGAACACCCACATCCACACCCTCAAGATAGTGACCAAATTTATCTTGTTCCAGAACATGATAATGCATTTTCAAAACCAAGCAATGTTTCATTCGTTATCAAATCTGATCATCCAATCGATATATCGTCTTCGTCATTGAGTTTCATTTCAAAATTAATTGATATTGAAGAGGATGACGTTGATTTGCAATTAGATAAAGTCGATGGGAAAATACCTCGACAGCAAGATTCACGATTGTATGAAATAATGCTTTTTTTCTATTGAAATTTATTTAGAGTTTTCTTTAGATGTCATCATAATCGGCATGGCAAATGTCTTCATTGTATACCAATAGAACCATACGACGAAGAATATTTGAAAAATCATAGTCCACCTATTAAACATATGTCGTTTCAAGCTTACATTAGAAAATTACAAAATGAAGCATCTGTTGAAAAGTAATAAATATTGTTTTTTGATAAAGTTGACCTTTGATATTTCTCTTTTGTTTGGTAGAAATACATTTTCTAGCCTCGAAAATATAAGTTGCTCGATCAAAGAACAATGTTTGACAGGTCATCCACCATGGCCAAAAGATATAATTTTAGCCTATATAAGAGAAAACTCTCATCAGGCATATTTATATAGGTGTTTGTTCAACATGTCAACCGAATCAGATGACACTTATGAGTCAGGTAGAGAGTTTCTGAACAAAAACAAAATACAAACATTAACATTTGATAACCATAACCATGAGGTCTTTGATCAGCCAAAAAAATCTGTTAAAATCTCATTCAATGCTTTGAATTTGTTTTTTGTTTATAGACACATCGTCATGTTGATAACATCACGTTTGAAAATGGAAATATGGTCAATCGTTTTCTTGAATATTGGCGTTCATCAGGCCATCAGCGCATTGGTTTTCTCTATGGTCGATATGAAATCTACGATGGTGTTCCGCTTGGTGTTCGAGCTGTTGTTGCTGCTATCTATGAACCACCACAAGTAAAAACTTAGCTTTGAATTTCATTTTGTTTTTAAAAGTAGAATTCTTTGATATAGGAAACATCAAAAGATAGCGCTCAATTGATTTTCCCTGATCCACAGGAGGCTACTATTGATAAACTAGCCTATCGTCTTGGTATTCGTCGTATTGGATGGATATTTACGGATCCTATTTCGAATGATAAAAGATCTGGTACTGGGCCTGTTATTCATCATCGAGGAAGTGCGGTATGACAAAATAAAATTGGCATAGTTCAAGTTTCTTCAAACATAATTTTTCGAATAGAATACATTGTTTTTAACTGCTCAAGAATGTATTATGGTCGGTTGGTTTCAAAATAAAAATTTGAATAAGTGTAAATACTCATCCGATGGATATTTTGGCTCGAAATTTGTTACTGTTGTGGTGATCGGGAATGCAACTGGACAAATTCAATTTGAAGGATATCAAGTATCGAATCAATGTATGGCTTTAGTTAGATCAGAAATTTTACTACCGACGTTTGATGCACCTGAATTAGGTTATATTAAAGAAACAAGTCCTGAACAATATGTTCCTGATGTTTATTTTAAAGTAAGCATTAAACGAAATAAGGATTCAATAAAGATTTAGTTTCTAATAGGAAAAAGATTCTTACAATAATGAAATCATGAAAATTGGGCGTCCATTGCCTTTAGAATATTTAATTCTTGATGTTCCAACAGGTTTTCCAACAGCAAATCATCAAATGAAATCAACATTTAATGATACATGCTCAATCATGAAAACACCATTCTGCATTGAAAAGCGAACGCGAACTGATGAATTACAAGTAACACGATTATATGTCAGTAAAACTTAGTAAATAGATTTCCTGTATTCAATAGGATATGGATACTTTAGCTTTATATTTACAAAAATTCGCAGAAATTGATGTTAAACGAGCAAATTCACTCACATATAAAACAACAGATATTTTAGCTGCTCTTCATCTATTGCGATATTTGGTAGCTAATGGTATTTTTCAGTTTTCTATGGTAAGACAAAAGAGAAATTCGAAAGGTCTCGTCGACTGTTACAATAGCATTTTTTTTTAATGATAGGTATATATTCTATAAAATAACACAATATTTAGGATCAAATCGATCCATTATTTGATGCATTACGAAACAATGATCTAAATGGACTTACAACATGGATCGAAAGTGAGGTATGGCAAACATTACTTCAACTTCTTCAAATTGAACGTACGTATACATATTCTCTAATCGTAAAACGATTTTATTTGAAAAATAATTACTGTAGTCCCAGGCTTATCATCATCTATGAAGCAATTAACTCCTACGGTTACCAATGAATAGTCATCAAATTGGACATGTTCAGAATGTACTTTTCTCAATGATAATTCCAATCAAACGTGTGATATGTGTTCGTTAGGTAGAAATGCGGCCTCTTAATTTTTTACAATTTGTCATCATTTGAATTAATCTAAACTATTAAAACCAATGCAATCAACTTAGAACTGAATATGTTTTATTTTTATTTTAGATTAATTTTATTTTCTAATAAAAAAAATGAACGTCGGAAGTAATCGATTGAATCTTGCTGGTGCTAGCAGCAGTGATGCTTCATCAGACAATACTCTTCCTCCACAGTATAAAGTACTCACCTTATCGTTTAATCAAGATTGCACGTAAGACATCCGATAATTTGTTAACAAAAAAATTAAGTAATACTCTAAACTCTTCTTTTACAGATTGTTGGCGACGGGTACACCAACTACTTATTCTTTATTTACCATTTCTCAAGATAATAAAATTGGTGAAATTCATAATTGTGGTAAGAATAAGAAAATTGGTTGGTTTCGCTAGAAATTGCTGATTGTTAAAAATATTTAAAAAAGTGTTCGCTGTTAGATACATACATGTATATGACTATATTTATGATATTGCTTAAAATCAGTCGATGAGTTTTTCGCAATGTAATCGTTTTAATTTATTTAGAGATCCAACCTATTATAAATATCCCATATCTCCGTAAGAAAAAGAATATCTATTTCATTATCAAAATAAAAATATATTTGCTTATCTCTTTTTTTAATTTTAATTTTCTCTTATGGCTTATACTGAAATTTCCACTATTGAACGATTATTTTCCAGTTCGCTAATTAAAGTGGTTAGTAGTCAAGCGCCACGTAAATTAATAGTATGTCATTTCATGAGAGGTACAGAAATATTATCATACTCATTTGTCAATACCATTCTTGCTGTTAAACTTAATCGTTCGGTAAAGAAACAGAATTTTATTTCTTTTGAAAGAAATCAAGAAATTTGCTTGTTTGCTTTTTTTTAGAGACTTGTCGTTTGTTTGGAAGAAAGTATTTATATTCATAACATGTGTGATATGAAATTATTGCATACAATACGTGATATACCGTCAAATCGTGATGGTCTTTGTGCATTATCAATCAGTGATGAAAATCCTTATTTAGCATATCCAGCAACTACAGTAACCGGTGAAATACAAATATTCGATACAGTCAATTTAGTTAGTAGAAGAGATTTTTTGCGATATATAAAACGTTTTTATTTCTTTTTTTGAATTCTATTTAGAAACCTGGTATCCTTATAGCTGCTCATAAAAGTCCACTTGCTGCAATGGCATTTGATATGGCCGGTGCTAAAATAGCGACGGCATCGAATAAAGTAATTTGTTTTCGAAATATACATGAAATAGTTTTACGAAACATATTTTCTTTTATCCAGGGAACAGTTATTCGTATTCATAGTAGTATTGATGGTTTGTGTCTCTTTGAATTTCGTCGTGGAGTTCGAAGGTATCCTTGAATAACTTGTCTTAGATTATGTCTTAGTATAGAATATTTTAGAGTTGCAACTGTCTATTCATTAGCATTCAGTCCTGATTCCATGTATTTAGTAGCATCAAGTAATACAGAAACAATACATATATTTCTATTAGTCAATCAAGAAGAAAAGTACAGAAATGATTTTCTATTGATTAATTCTATTTGAATTTTTTTAAAGACCTCCAGAAGTAGCAAGTTCATGGATGAATTCATTTAGTCGTATGTTCGGTGGCGTGGCATATTATTTACCGAAACGTACAGCAGAAGTTTTAACACAAGATCGTGCATTTGCAAGTGTACATTCACAATCAGCAAGAACAAAAACAACCGTTGCAATGAATATGTAAATCATATATGAGAAATCTATTTTTTGAAAAATATTTTCGATCTTTTCAGTTTTAATAAAACATTAAAATTATTTGTTGCTGGTTATGATGGTGTTTTGTCTGTTTATGAAGTCAATACGAATGAAGGTAGAGAATGTAAACAAATCAGTCAACATCTTCTATTTAATATGACTCAAAATTTAAGTAATATGCAAACAATAACAACGAATGATCGACAAAATTCACTTGGTAAGCTCTTTCTAAAAATAAATTATTTGAAAATTGATTCTTTCGATTAGGAGGTTCCAAACAACTTTATCCAAAAAATACGATACGAAATGAAAATCATTCTATTTCAGTTTCATCGAAACTAACAAATGAAAAACCGTCGAATGATCAGCCCTTTTCTACTGCAGTGGACGACAAGGATTTTCCCAAATTGCCATTACCACCAAAATATGACGACGAATAATTAATACGCATCTAAAAGTGCTGTATATGATAATCTTTGTGTGTGTGTGTGTAACTTCAATATTATTTTATAAAAATAAAAATAAGGATAATGAATAAATATAAACATTAGATTCTCTTTCAATTAACGCCATTTATTCGATATATGGACGTTGTTAAAGAGAATATTCGTACCGCATAGAAAGAAATGTAAATTTTGCCTACACATTTTAGAATATTTGACGGGTGTGGGTGTCTTATATATACCATAGTCCCACACCCACCCACCCACACACACACCCAACTGATGAGTCCTTTAGCAGGGACGAAACGCGTCTTGGTAGCTATTACACACCCACACCCACACCCAGCCACCCTGTTCACATGTAATAAATCAACGTAAAAAGTCGGCGTATTTCAGGTACTGTGCATAATTTCGCTTTACAGACGCGGAAAGTTGGTTGTTCTTCATCAGGTGCGCAAAGGAAGTAAAGAAAGAAAGAGCCGTTCTCTCTCGTTAAAATGATCGTGCAAATGAGGTTTCAATTTTTTTCATATAACATAAGACATAACGTTAAAAGGTAAGAACTGTAAAAGTGTACAGCATTCTTTCAGTATTTATTTTCAATGGTGTACCAGTTACTTTCATTATACTCCTTTTGCACTTTTACATTATTATGGTTATTCTTTACAGACATTAATTACTTATATCTACAGCCCTGTCTTGAATTATGGAATAGCAAGTATACATTGCATCTAATGATACCAGCAGTCACATATCCAAGATTTCGGAGATGCTACCACATCTACCGCGGGAGATGCCGCATCTCGCGCGAGAGATGTGGGTGTGGTGGATGCGCATCTCTAAAGGAGATCTTACATCTCCAGCGGTGAATGAACGCATCTGCTGTGGGAAATGTAGTAGCATCTCCAAAATGTTGGATATGTGACACCACTCATGGAAGTTTCCCCGTACTAGTTCTAATATATTCTGACATCTTTTCCTTCACTTTTCTATTCGTACTTCGAGTTTGTCACGTCATATTTTTTTTCGCATTTTTCATTGACTCATGAGTAATACTGCTGATTTTGCATGTTGGAAGAAGTATTTTCGCACAGTACTTAAAAATGCAACCAACAGTTAACAGCATTAGGCTGATTTTTTCCCGTCTATTTCTTGTACCCTGTAGACATCGATTAGTCCATGGTTCCGAAACAAATCTTGTTATTGACTCATTTAATCACTCGAACTTCTACAGCACCTACGAAGTGATGTAGTTTTCAATGTAAGAAAAACAACTTTATACAATTTTCAATATGGTGAATTAGCATTCCTATCTACACCAATAGTTCACAAATTGATTTATGGATTTTTGTTGCGACTATGCGGCGAAGATAACTGCCAAACCTAAAAATCGAATAAAAATGTTTTAAGGACCCAATCTGTCTATGAAGTATGATTCTTCGTACAACAGAATAAAAAAACATCCAATAGTTTAAGTTCCCTCACCATTTCTTTTAGACAAGAACACTTGTTCTTGTCTTACATAAGTACAATCAATAGCATAAATAATAATCCCAATAGAAATATTCTTTAGACTTAAGTAGTCAAGTGAGTGAACTATTAGTCTGATTTATCACAAAATGAGTGGAAGTTCACTGTCTAGAGAGAAATCTTTATAAAAAAAACTTTCTTGAACTTCAATATCTATAGAGCGTATAGTAATCAAAATAAAATAAAAATGTCTCGATAATCTCCGCTAGAATGATTGGACAAATCAAGCTTCGGGTTTACTATTTGAAGTGATTTTAATCTCAATTGTACGAAATAATAAAACGTTTATTTTTAAAGAGTATAATCTCTTCACCTAAATTCATTCGTCTATTTCGCTACACTCGCGAGATATTCCATACTGGTTCTTTATATTATGTACAGCAGAAACGCAGGTAACGCACAGACATTTTTTTCAACTTCGAACAAGTGTATCTAGAGAATGGTTAGAGTCCTAACCGTATAACCGTTTAGATTTTATGAGTAAAATACTAGCCTGAAACGCACAGACAAAAAAGCCCTCGGTTTTTAGTAGGTGTGTAATTACTGATAAATGCTGCGAATAGCTTCACGCTAATGAATTTTGCAAACAAGGGTTTTGTAGCTTAGATTCAGGAGTATCTTTGACTGAAGAGAAAATATGAATATCATGAAAAATGAGTGAGCTATTAGCAAAATTAAAAGTAACGTACAGACACTTTGGTAACGCATAGATACGCTTTTTTAGAAAAAATGTCTGTTCCGAGCGAATTTTATATCAATCAAACTATTTATTTATTAAAAAATAGTTGATCATGGGTAATTTGATATACTGATCATGATTCTGAAGTTTATTTAGCTTGAAACTCACGTTTGGGTTGGAAATTTGAATATCAGGCCCAAAAAATACCAATCGAAGATATTCGATCCAGATAATTCTGAGGACACTATTGTGTAGAGCACATAAAATTACCCATGCATTCATTCGAAAAAAGTAATTCATAGTAGAATATGAATTTTTACGAGGTGCATATTGATTATGTTGAGTGACAACAGGAAAAATGTCTGTTTGTTACCCAATTTTCAGAGTCAAAGAAAAGAGATGAAGGGAAACCAATTAGCTCATCGGATAGCCCGTAAAAATTTGACGATAGGTCATTGATCAAAATTAAGAAAACTGTTTTAATCTCATGATGCGATAAACTAAGAGCCCTTTTTGGTAACGCACAGACATGAAAAATATGACGGTTTTTAGTTCGTTTTTTCGAAACAAAACATTGATCTAGAAAAATTCAATGTAGCCATAAAGAAAGTCCGAACATTTTTCTACAAAATGCTACGTGACACTTCATGTTTACTCCTTTATTTCTGTGTCCCTCATTTACATTTTGAGAAGCACTTCCAAATCAAGCCTAGACCCTGGTGACCAGTAATCAGTTTCGGTCATATTTCCAGCCTTACTTATGCTGTCGAACCAATCCAAATATAGTTTCTTATTCAGAAAAGTGTGTTTTACAAGATGGCATAGTTTGTTTTGAAAACAAAACAACTTCTACTTCAATCATGTTGGTTGACCGTTAGCCGCTTTGGCTGTGTAGGATGTTTGATGAAAAATTTAATTTATAAATAATGAATTGATATATGGCCACATTTATACAAGGATATCAAATTTCAATACATACTTTTCTGTTTAAGTTTATTCAATTCTCTTCCTATGCAGTAAATTTATTCAATTAAATATAAATGTATTCAAGTATAACAAATATTAATAGAATAAATAAAATAATCATACAATAATAAATGATAAGGTGTTACAGGTTAAAATAAAAACAAATAAGTTATAAATTGTAAATTTTTATATTATATTATATTTGATTTTGTTTGTTGACGTTCCGGTCAGATTAGACCTTCTTCAGAACGTTGTTGCATAAAGGTGGTATTCTTTCGTTTGTATGTATTTTCTTTTATCTGTTCTTTGATGATAGTGGTAAGGAAGGACAAGACGGTAATACTGGTAGGAAACCACACCTATGCTTCCTAGTCCGTACCGTTATCATCAAAGAACAGATAAAAGAAAATACATACAAACGAAAGAATACCACCTTTATGCAACAACGTTCTGAAGAAGGTCTAATCTGACCGGAACGTCAACAAACAAAATCAAATATAATATAATATAAAAATTTACAATTTATAACTTATTTGTTTTTATTTTAACCTGTAACACCTTATCATTTATTATTGTATGATTATTTTATTTATTCTATTAATATTTGTTATACTTGAATACATTTATATTTAATTGAATAAATTTACTACATAGGAAGAGAATTGAATAAACTTAAATAGATTATTATGACCTTCATTAACCGATTTCAATACTGTTCTATTTTGAAATTTCTGATCTTTCGAAATTTGAAGGATACGGATATGTATCAAAATATTATTTAAAGCTAGTTATTGGGAAATTCAAACTAGCTCATTGAAATCATTTGAGATTCTCAGTAGCACTGTATTCCCTAGACTGAAAGGATAGGGTCTGGAAATGGTAATTCACCTGTGTCTGTCTGTCCGTCTGTCTGTCTGTAACAAACTCCAAAATAACCATTTCCATGGCACAAATGACCAATTCTATGGCACAATTGGCCATTTCCATAGCGCGTATCATTGATGAATCCACTGAGGCACCACACCGAACAGTTATTGCTAATGATGAAGAAGCGAAGGGGCAGGGTGTGGGTGTTCCTGTAAGGAATTATGGTGCCTCCGTCGCTAAATTTTCGAATGGTGTGATCCATTTGCTAAGTGAAACTCAACCTCGTTCCCATGTGAAAAATATTCAAGCCCTCTAACGAGAACTGTTAACAGTGTATTCTATTAGTGAGGAGATTGAGAGCTCCCCCTCCCACTATCAGAAGAAAAATCTTGGTTCAGCCACTGTTTCGCACACGTATTGCACGCTTATTCTGACTGTGCTTTTCTATTCATTGTTTTTGGAAATTTTTCATTTTCGTCTGATTGGTACCCAACTTTCACTTATTCGCCCTTTGTCTTCCTTGTTTTGGTTGAACTTATCCAGTCATCTTTTTTGGAAATTTCAAGATCTGTGGTTAAAACAGCCGACGAAGTGGGCTGTTCATATATTTGCATGTGTGAGTTCTGTCAGTCTAGGTTCCAGTGAATCGACTTTCGATTCACGTTACTTGTACTTTCGATTCTGCATTAAACAATCCAAAAGTTGAACAGTGAGAAATTCAAGAAAACATAGTTCAAGTAATATTCATCTTCTCAGAAAAGATGGACGTCTTCCATTCAAGAACAACAGGTTACGATTAGGTGAGCACTTTGTCGTAGTTTTAGTAATTGTTGGTACGTATACTCGAATATTGAACTTCTTCTGTTGCGTATTAAGATCTGTCGTGTATCAACGACTTTCAAACAAAATAATATCCATTCCAACTTTAGTCAGAATTATAAAACGGATTTGGGTGGGTGGGGGAGGGGGGAGCATTTAGAATTCAGTCAATGAACATTTATGCACACATTCTAGATCTTTGCGCGCAGTTTGTCTAGCATAATTTTGCCATTCATTCACTTTAGATTACATGTTCAAATGGTTATTTAAAAAAAAAGAGAAGGAATATGATGCTATTTGCGTCTCATCTTCTAGAAGAAAGATTCGTCCGCCTCATGTCAGCTGGAAGCATTCATGGGCACAAGCCGAAGCACAAAATTCATTAGCTAGATCTCCATTCAATCGTATTCCTACTGAGATTCTCTTACGCATATTTCAATTACTTTCCGTTCCTGACCTATGCAACGTGTCACTCGTTTGTCGATTGTTCAAAATGGTTGCGGATCAAAATGACATTTGGAAATTAAAATGCAATAGTAAGAATGTTTGATCTCTTTTTCTTATTTCTAGAATGATCTTTTCAAAATATATAATAGCTTCAACGAAGTTATATTCAAAATCATTCAAACAAACTTACATGGATTGGATGTACGAGAAATATTTACGAAATAAAGAACTAAAACGGAACTTAGCGGATATGAGGCATTTTAGTCAACTAGCATGCGTCATACGCCCATCGCAAAGCTATCTGGCTCGACTTATGGCCACACATCCAATTGACCCTGCTCGTGGTTTTAGTCAACACCCGAATTCTTCATCATATATGTAAGATAGTTCAACTATTTTTATAATGGTGCATGTTGCATTTATTATTTGAGATATGTTCACGCTTATCAGATAAATATAAGTTCGAATATGATTGGTTATCCCTAAGAGCACCCGGGAAAAAATTCAAAAAAAGCGCGGTCAACCGCAGATTTTTAAAATTACCGCGGTTTTCTACGTCGGAGTCGTATCACATATCCAACAATTTGGAGAAGTGAGCACTTCTCCAAATTGTTGGATATGTTACACTGCTCTCGGTTTCTGAGAAAAATCAAATCGAACTTCTTCGAACTGTTCACTATTCAACAATAGTAGTTTACTTATGGAATATTTTAACGAATGCCTGTGTTCGGAAATTCTACGAGAAAGACATTTTCCTTCGTTTCGGTATCCAATTCAGTATTTTTAATACTTTGGTTTTCCAAGTAATACAGTCTTGATTTAGTCTAAAATATTCTTTTTCTACTGATCCTATTTTGACACAAGAATTTCTATCGTTTGATATAGATAAAACATATGCTTTCTCAGAGAGTCAAAAAATAAAACTTTGTTATCAATAGTGTGAGTAAGTATTTTATCTCATTTGAAACAATGTTGTATATATAAAATCGATTGTGTTCGAATTTTGAACGAATCCGACTAATAATTCCAGCGACTTAATGCTACACGCTGACACCCGTTCAATGTAAGAGGGAAACCCATCCAACTGTTGAAATCAAAAGCTAAAATTGAAATTTTACAGTAAAAGCTCTTGTTGACTTCTATCATATGAATCTATTGAATAGTAAAAATATGCCATCTATAGTTTTAGCAATTTTCTCTTGAGAAATTTCTATCAGATCTGCAATTAATCTTGTACAATTTAAAACAATTTATCAACATTTTCCTAAAACTTGGCAAATAAAAAACTAATTTTAGAGAATTTGTCTCGTGATGAATTTGATAAGTGTGACTTGGTTTAAAAGGTTAGAATAATGCTGTATAAGAAAAAGTTACATTGATATGTCAGCAAAAGTAAAGCTATGAAATAAATTCTGTTTGATAAATAATGCTGATGTTTTCTTATTATCTCAGGACGATCACATTGTCGGTCGATATTCACAACACAACCCATCAACTCATATCACTTTTAGAGAAAGTATCCAAATACCAGGATAAATGGTATCAATCTGCTATATTGAAACAAATGATAACAAGATATTATCGATTTATGCAATTAAAAGCCATTTATTTGCCCAATGTTTTGCTGGTTCCTACTCTTGATATTGAAATCATTTGGCAAACACATTTACTTCGACCGGAAATGTATCGAGCGGATTGTCTGCGTTTATTTCGTCAGGTGGTCGATCATTCATTGTTGGCAACAGATACTCAACAATTTAAAAAAAAACAAGCATTTATAGAGACATGCCATTTTTATGAAGAGCGATTTGGTGAAAAATATTGTGAATTGCCATCAAATAAACATGGTCGGAAGTCAACCTCGAATCATTCATATGGTGAGGACGAGTTGAACAATCAGTCCAAAAACGCTTACTCGTATTGGGATGAAACGTTTTTTGAATTTTCATCGAATCGGCCAAAACAATATGAAAATCCGTTTTCATTTACTGAAGCCGAAATTATTCTTGATGGCCATTGGCTCGATTTATGTAAAAAATTTATGTATGATTCACTGGAACGAGTTTCTATTGATGACTACTACGACAGATCACGCGACTTTATTGATCTTGTAACTGGATCTATGGAACGTTTAAAAAAATCTTACGAACGATTTTTATATATGTCAGCGAAGCATCCTTTGAAAGATAGCGAAGATTTTGTGCCACCGACATATGCGGTAAAATTTCTATTAACAAATAGAATACTGTTATTCAATGAATATATTTACACGGTTTTAGATAGACATCATGTGGCATGCACATATGCAAGAACCATTGAAATATGAAGCTGATTGTCTTCGACTTGTTGGCTATGTTATTCCTCATTCGCCATGGCCGATCATTGAGGACGAAAAAATGAAGAAAAAGAGCAACAGAACGGATCAGATGTGGCAAGAAGAATTTCAAAGTGAAATTTCAACCGATCATCTCTATCAGAGATGGGCAAGTCTATCCATCTTTGACTTGGATCACGTAGAGTCAAGTCAGAATTCACTTGACTTGACTTCGAAATTTTAAGAAATGGCGCGACTTGACTTAAATTGGCTCCGAATTTACTTGACTTAATGGTATGGGTGTGGGTGTGGGTATGCTTGTGCTTGCGCGTGTGAATTTTTATGCGTGTCATTTTATGGTTTAGTCTTGATCCACACCCACACCCGCACACCCCAATTTTACATGTTATTCACAAATGAAAATTTTCGTGTCTGACATTGCTGAGAGAGGAATAGGCGAAATTTAGAAAAGTTTTCCTTCCATATAATTGAATAATGATTATCTCATGTGATAGAGCTTAAGATTCTGATTACAACCATATGCTGGAAGTCTATTACAATTTATAATTTAGTGAAATAGGATTGACCTCTTAATATCATAGACTTGTCACATATAGCATGGGATCCTATCCCCGAGTTGACTTTGTATATGACTAGATCAAGTTCATGAAAAGAAAATATTTTCTAAATTTCACCTATTCCTCTCTCAGGAGTGTCAGACACGAAAATTTTCATTTGCGAATGACATGTAAAATTGTACAGGATCGTTTTGCTTCAGAGAATTCACTCGACTACAAGCATTATTCAGTGCTTTCCGATTGATGCATACGTGTTTTTCTTTTAATTTTTTTGTGATTTTGTAGAGAACCAAAAGTTACATAACATATGAAAAATTGTGTCTGGGATCTCTTGATCGAAAACAAAAACTATAGCAAATATACTGCGAAAAATTAATTGTCAAAAACTCATTCATTGTGTCAACTTCAACGTTTGTTGGGTTATTTAACCTAACTGAACTGATAATATGTAATATTTTAAATATCGTTTTTTTTCAGTTACTGATGGCCTATCTTTTGACATACTCTATAGGAGGTTTGAATGATATGCTACAATGTAAAAAGGCATCATTTTTGAGGGCTGGCAAAGGTCCAAGAAATGTCCACATTACCAAAAGTCCGCTGGAGAGTAGAGCGACTTTACTAGTCGGACAAAATATTACCAAATTTAACGCAAACTAATATTATCCATCAGTATCGCACTTCTTAGCGAACCTTTCTATTTCTAATGGGACTTTTGTTTTTATTCAGCGGACTTTTGTGGTACTTTGCTATTCGACTGCGTCACTTTTCTCTAAGTCAACGGACTTTTGTCTTCTCTATTGATGACTATTATTTCTTAGTCAACGGACCTTTCTATTTCTAATGGGACTTTTGTTTTTATTCGGCGGACTTTTGATATGTTTAATGGACATCAAGCGTAACGTTTCCCTTCTTAGAAGAACTTTTCGTGTTTTAATAATGCATCTTCAATTATGTTAAGGGGACTATTCTATTCATCAGCTGAATTCACTTTGTCCGAAGAGGGTTTTTAGAAAATTTCATCAACACCATGTGTTCATGAAATTGTGTTCATAGTAGCGCATTTCTCTTTGGAATCAGTTTTAGTTGTTTTGTATTAAAAGAAAGATTATCTTTTGACATCGAAGAGTTTATTTGTCATTAGCTTTGGTAAACAAAGTTAGGCTGAGATGAATTAACGGTGAGTCTTGTGTGAAGTAAATTTGATTTAGAATGTTATCTTTGCTTTTCTACAATAAAAATTAGTTTAACAGAGTTAAAAGTGAATTCATTGTTGGGAATAATACGGACTGTGCTTACTTAAATATTCTTTTAAAAGCTGTTGTGGAGTCATTGGAATTGGAAGCCTATAAGTCGTATGATCTATTAGTTTGGCTCGAGTTAAATCAATTGAAAGAGATGTTCACGAAAGAATAATAAAATGATTATTATGAAAGGCAACCAGTAGAATCAATTGATATTTAAAAATTTGTCGATTACTTTCTCATTACAATCTGTACAATGCGTAATGTGCAGATCATTTTTATTATATTTGATCGAATACTTCACGATTATTCGACTGATTTCTTTATATCACTTTATTAATAATTGTTAAAAAAATGGTACTATAGTGAAGAGGGTTCAGTTTCTATAGACTAGTAAGACAATAAAAACTTTTTGTGGATGAATCATGTTTTTTTCTTCTTTTTAGAAGCATGCTGTGCTAAAATAGATTTCACTTGAGTAGTCCAGTTTGTTGTTGTCGACGATGGACAATGATTAGACAGCTTCTGTAAAGGCTCATTCATTGATTGTCTTTTTCTTTTCTTTTTCAGGTGTACACTTTGTTAAATTGTCTGCTACAATTTTGTTCGATTGGTTGGTTGAAGATGAAGTGCTTGATGCAAGAATATTCGACGCTTCTAGTAGTGATATTGAATCGGCTGTGTGCATCAGACTAATGGTGGGTTCATGTGGAACTTGATTGACCTGTGAATATATTAAAACGTATTCAATTATGTAAATAAATTGGTGTAATATAATTTACTGACAATGTTAAATACAGAACTGGACTTAATGTTGGTTGCGATCAAGTTCTTATGATGAAATATTATTAGAAGAAACATCGACGCTCTTTTCCACCCAAGACTACTGATAATCGATGCATAACCTTTAAGCCAACTGAATAGCTGTTCTGCAGCTTGAGTATTTATATTTTCCAGAACTGAAAATGCAGCAAATGTAACAAAAAAAGGAATTTCAAAAATAGAAGAAGCATACGTGGATTCTTGTCCGGGTTCATATTAGCACGACACCAAGATCCAACGTGATTGCGAAAGTATGTTCTATCTACACTAAATTTGATCTGAGAAAGTGCCTTTGCAGCATATGTTTCAGCTAGATCTTTTCCAATATGTTTATGTAGATATTCAATCAAATGACAACCGTCATCATAAACAGCCGTCTTAGGCACTACTCCAGATACTAAAATGATAACGATGATAGTTTAATTTCAATAATCGTTCGGTGCTAAAAGATCATACCCTTTATGCTATTCGTTAATAACTGTAGTATTTCTTTTAGAGTCTCCGTTCTAAAAAATTCACCAAACGTAGTTACAATACAACAGTTAGTTACAGCTGCTATTACACCAAAACTTCGTGCACATTTACGTACATAAGAATCACCTCTTGCCTTGCTAGTACAGCAACCTGTGGCACCAAAATGTTTTTCTTTTTGTGACCTTCTTGTCTTCCAACTTCGAATATGTGAAGAAATAACAAGCTCTCGGCTATTTTTCTGTTTGTTATTGTCAGTTTCTGGATGTTTATGAAGATGAAGTTCACAATATTTAGAATAACGAAGTGGAGTACGACAGCATCCCACAATCATTTTTTCAAACAAATCAGTTTTTATTTCAATTTCCTTTGCTTTACAAACACGACGTCGACACTTTTGATGCCCATCAACCACTAAAGCTTCTGAGCATTTATTTCCAGTGCACGGTCCTAGTATTTCTTTGTGTCGAGA